>QNGE01003224.1:39769-89961 GCA_008508345.1 Paragonimus westermani | reverse complement strand
AAATTTAAACCAAACCTCGAGTTACCCGGCATAACATTGAGTGCGATTTGGCATGTCCCATCAAGTTGTGAAATTAAGTGTTCGCTACATGCCACAGAATCGCGCGAAACAGTTAGATGCCAGAAAGGTCCGGAGGGAATTTTCTAACAAACCCAACGACCGCCCCATTTAGGGCCCGCGGCTTGTACATGTACTTCACCACTTGTCCCTAGCGTTACAACTAGTGACAGATGGAGGTTATGTGTGTCAAACCTGAGTTGAAGTCAACATCGTCGCGCACCATTCTCGGAGGTGTGTGTTGTGCTTTGACCCCATGTTTTCAACTCGGATGATAACCTTTTTGACTGGGTATTCAAAGTAAAGTTATGTTTGTCGGTTGAATATAGAAAGATTTACAATTCCTACACCTTTACCGTTCCAAGAGATGAGGTTGTAAAAATATTGGTTCCCACGGTGCATGCCGGATTCACACACGAAAGTCATGTGGGAAGCCCTGCGAACTAATTCAGCCAATGGAACCATCAGAAAACTCCCAACCGCAAACTAGGTAGTAAATTTCTTTTTCAGCCGACATCGTTGCTGTTAAATGTGATCGGCATTGGTCGATCATTTGAAAGAAAACAGAGTTTGACGTTAGACTTCATTTCACCGACGGAAACAACTGGTTCACAACCTGAAATTTCTCACATCCGGCTCCCTAAATGAGCAGGTGCACTTAGTTTGACTATGTGAACCCACGGACGCAGAAGTCTTCGAGTAATTTCCTGCTTGGAAGGACCTGAGAATAGCCAATCAGGCCTTTTGCATAATATGCGTCATCACCATTGGTTGTCCGCGCTTTCAATACCAGTCTAAACACACCGTTGATTATTGACTCCAAACTATACAGTGGAGATGGCTGTTTTTGATTAAAGCCGGCGCTTCGTGACATGTTCTACAAATAAACCGTTGAAGCCAAGCCAAATCTCGGAATAGAATAGCCCGGGTACCTCCGGCAAATTTTAACGATAAACAACTTCACCTTATAGGTGAGCTCAAAAACAGTGTCTACAGTGCATCTAACGTTGAGACTTGGCATCAGTCCTCAGTAAATGGTCAATTTTCACGCAGTGTAATTTGGGGAGTGCACTTTCCAGGACGGCACATTAGCCATGTCCACCTGAAATTCCAAACAATCTGTTCCAGGTAATACAGCATGAAAACATGTTCACCCCCTCAACAACAATTGCAGGTTCAACTGAACGCAAATTACGCCAGGGAAGATCTGGGAAGATCTCGGGGTTGCTTCCTGTCAGTAGCACGCCAACTGGCGAATGACTGAACAGTTCATCGTGGGCCAGTGTAGTGCAGATATACGTAGAAGCTCAGACAGATAACTGCTGTTCACTTCTTAAGAGGATAATAAAAGACCAATAAAATGGTTCGTTGCAAAAATCACAACACTCGTACGTGCTAAGCAAGCAATACAACGTAAGGTAGTACATACTTAGTGAACAATAGACGTACCTACCATCAGGTCCCGGTCGATAAGGTGGCCAATTCAAGTAATTATCAACTGAGCGATGGACACACAAACAACGCATGCGGTCGAGTCAACGACGCATCATGCGGGCACACTGATAACGCGGTGGAATTCTTTAAAGGCCGCGAAAGTAGTTGTTAGGGTTAAGCCCGTTCTTCGTTTAGTTCAATTTTAACTGCTTTCAGTGGTTCACCTGCGTTTTATTTAAATTCATACTTTCTTCTTAATGCCTGTCGCCTACAGTTTTTTGCCGCAGTTGTGAAAATTTCTTACCAGCCTCATTCTGACACTAAAGTGAAAGATATTTCTATTCATATGGCCTTGGCAGGTTTTCCAAACAATGACCAAACGCCCCAGCGTTTATCGATACGTTCAAAACTCGACTGCGATAGTTAATCGTGATGTCATTGTCCCTGGAAAAAGTCGTCGCCTGCCAAACTTTGCCACATATACTTGCGGTTCTACAAGAAAGTATTTCGCAGCAGTCAACTTGAAGCATTTTAGGCCTTATTCATAAGAGAGTGACTGGTTGAAGATAAGCAAGATCATTTAAATAGGACTGAAGCTGATTTTCTTGACAGCGTTATTGGTCGCCCATCGAAGGCTAGTCACTTTTGGAAACATTTCTAAAGTGCAGGTCAGTCTGCCATTTGCGAATTTCGAAGGAAACATACCGGAAGTACTCGACGATGCGCGAATTTCACTGTGGACACCCGTAAGTTCGCCGATACTTGGCGTCTACTCGGGCTGATATGCTCAGTTAGGATAAGCTATGGGCAGATGGTTACGAAATGTGACGTGCTGGAATCCAGTACACTCTTGACGGTCTGTTACCACCCAATGAAAAGAAGCTCATAGTAAGGGTTGTCCTCCTCCGCCTGGTTGAAAAGATTATTCATGGGCAGTTGGTAGTTGACATGTACGGCGGAGGGAGAAACCAACCGACGTCAACGTACATCCTCGCGACTAACCGAAAGAATTAGGTAGCGAACTATGAAGAGGTATGTTGATTGAAAGCGTTGCGGTTACAGAACATTCGAAATCGGCTATATGCGACCCACCAGCTCATTTCTATGCCGAACAAGGGCACGGTGCGTACTACGGTCCTGATGGGTACAACGAGTGCGAAGTATATTGTGAGCAAAAGGTGGTGTTCACACCACGAACTCCACATGCAGGTGCATCATTTCGCGGCGCACCTTTCATTCACTGCAACAACTTATTTTCTACCGAACGAAAAGATACTCACTTTTCTCAAGTGATGGTATATGTACTCCTTGCGCTTTAACATTGTCTGTCGCTCGATAAATAGCTGGACATTGAAGCAATTTCAGTAAAGGTTTCTGAGGACTACAAGCGCCCAGCAGCATCGCCGAACGTATTCTGAAATCTCACGGGAACCTATTGTGTGACTTCCATCGTGAATGCCACGACGCGGGAAGTTTTGAAAGCTGGAATGCTGACAATTTTTAGTGAACACTGGGCCTTGCTAAGTACTTCGGAAGATGTGAATTGAAGGAGTCTCTCTTATTTGTCGGTTGCTGTTTGCAATCGACAACATAATGATAATAATTTATTATTTTCAACGCATACATGAGAAGTACGCTGGGTTATGCACGATCACTGCAGATACAAACGAATAATTAAACAAAAGTACAGCCGTGAAACCTGCTATCAAAAAAGGCGTGGTCAAAAAGGAAATGATGGTAGTTTATGAAAAGTTCGCGCACGCAACAAGATAGTTTGCTCGCTTCACAGGCTTAGTCCAAAAATAGGATGTTATAATATTTTACTTTTTACGAGGTTGTGTGAGGGTTGAATTTTCAAATCTTTCAAGGTCACTCTGGGGAGATTGTGGTAGGTGTAACGTGCAGACCGGCCACTCACGCTCTGACTGTCCGTAGCACTTGTGGCCCGAAAGACATTTAGTTCTCATCGACCCTTCAGTTTGCGCGCACTGAAAGTGGGCAAAGCGCTCGTAAAGTCGTCCTTCTCCAGAACTATCCTGGTTTGCATGATGCTCACTCGACAAAAACGGACTGGTTCCCAGACACTGCCACATCAAATTTCTACTTGCAGTTTGCGCCATTGCGTTCTCGTCACACTACTTCGCTCAGAATTGCTTAGTTACACTTCCACTGAAATAACGTGGGTTTTTTCTGATCGGCATTTGAGATCTTTAGAAACCCCTCTAGGAAGTGCTCACGAAATGTTCCAGTAAGGTCAATGAGGTTTGATATATATTTCTTCAACCATGATTATGGCGTTTTCGCTAACGCTTTCGTCTGTGTGGTCCTCGACAGTGGGCATGCGCCCAACCGGGTTGACCAATAAAAAATCTACTGTCGCCAACCCACTGTCGGAGATCGTCTGGGTGAATCTCCGGAGTGTGTTGCCATTACGGGATAAAGTGGCGTCCGGAAAATGCTAGAATAGGACAGCTATAGCGAGGAAGAGCGGAAACTTCAAAAATCCAGCAAACGATTGGGTAGGCTCCGATGCAAGATTCCGTCGATTGCTGAAAACCGTCAAAAAGTTATAAGTCTCGCAAATTATTCAGCCAAGACGAAGTTCCGTGCGTTCATCAGTCGCGGAAAAATTCCTCGCACAATAAATATTTGTGGGATCAAGAAAAAGAACGCAATTTTACAAGATGAGTAAGAAAATGTGAAGTGATCACGTTTACTATGATGACCAAAATGTATGTGAACGTTTTTGACGAAGTATTCATATGATATATTCGTTTCTGCTATGGTTACTAAAACATACAACCCTATCAAGCGTTTGTTGTGGCGTTTAGCTCTGCGCTTGGGATTAATTAAGGTAAACGGATTTTGAGTCACTATTTTGAGGCCCCATGAAATGTGCGTGTTCTAAGTAGAATTCATGTAGTCATTTTGGTCATAAGTGCCAATTCCACATTTCCTAACAATCTGGGCAATGCGTATGCATGAATAAGCGCATATTAATAAGATAATGTTGAGTTGTAAACGGTTTGGTGAGCATTCAATAGGCCAAGCGCTAAATGGCCGTGTGACTAAGTGATACAACAAACCGTCTCAAGCAGGCCTTTTTGAGAGGAGTTAGACAGAGGGGCGTCGTCTACGTTATACGCAGCTGACAGCTAAACGTTTTCAGGACAACACTCAATTAAGTCATCAGGGGATACTCAGAGTTTGAAGATAGACGTTGTGTTTGATATCGTGAGATAGCTGTCCAAACCCTATTTAAAACCCTGAATGCTGTAAGTTGCTCTGATTTCATTCGGAAGTTTATTCTAACTATAGGAATACTTTACTATAATGAAGTTTGCGCATATATTTTCCCGAGATATCTGGGCTTGCAAGGTGGAGCCATTTTTTCTTAGACTATATGGAAGGCTGTGTTGTAAATGGACCGTACACGTTGTGGTAATGGCGTCCGAATGTATAGGTTTATAAAAAAAGTGTTAGGTTCAACTTTGATTTACATGACCTTCGGTACTATTCATAATGAGCGTGTGAAACAATTACTGCGTTTTTGTTGCTACCTTAAGCTGTACAACCAAGCGGTGATGGTCTGCAATGCACACTTGTTGGCACATATAGTGGATGTTGTAGTATCGCATAACTCACTTGATACATTTTTATCTTCCGTTTCAGTCGTTTGTTAGCAAACTTAATGTTCGACCTAAAAGCTGTTAAAGAGTCGACCGTCACACACTACCGTCAAACTAAATTTGTCGACTGGAACGTATTCACCACACTGTTGAGATCTCTAGAATAGAACACATTTTTTCTTACCTCCGATCCTAGCATTGCAACCGAGGCATTTAATGAATAGTTAAGGTCTTGCATGAACATCTTAGCCCCACAAAAGTCGAAACACCGTGATGTGTACAGTAACGTCATGCGTCTCATTCTAAAGGAGCAAGGCAAGCTCAGTAGTCTTAAATCACGGTACCAGAGAACTTGCGGATTCTCTCTCATCATCCAAATGCATAAAATGTTCAATGCAATTGAATGAAGAACCAAAATGCTTCACATGAGTGAAGAAGAACGTGCGCTTAACAGCACAGATCAGAGCTTGCAGGTTATGCGGTTGATGAGGCGCAGGAATAATGGGAGAGACCCTGCCATCTCAGTAACGACACTGCGGGACAGAACCACTGTAGATGATCCTCTAACAACCTGTGAGGTGTTTAATTCATATTTTGCTGCTTTCCTCAACGTTAAAGGACACATACTGCCTCTACATCATCTGGTAAGTACAAGTATGTTCCCAAGCCATACCCCTGTTGATGCAGGGCTCATATGCTCTAAGTTAGCTATTATCAAACATTCTCACCTAACTGGTCCTGAAGGCATTCACCCCGTTTATCTAAAATACAGAGGGGAAGACATTCTTCTACTTTTGCTTGATATGTAAACACTTTCTTTAACATCAGGCTCCTCTCTCTTCAGTGGAAAAACTTTACAATGAAGCCCCCCTATAAAAGTGGCTCGCGACATGGAGTCAGCAATTATCGTCCTATTAACCATACTTCAATATGTTCAAGAGTGTTGGAAAGAATAATAAAAGGTCGTATGGTCGAATTCCTGTTATTACGAAACCTTATAAACCACTCCCAGCATGGGTTTCTCAGCAAGCGTTCTTGCATGACATGCCAGCTAGAATTTCTTAACCACGTGACAGCATCTACTGACGCCGATTAGGCGATTATCATTATACTGTTGGACATGGCGGAAGCTTACGATCGTGTGCCTCATAAGCGTCTTCTGCTCAAAACAGCATCCTTCGGTATACGTGAGCCGTTGCTTAGCTGGTTTTCCTCACATTACAGGCCGCACACAAACAGTGAAAATAGGAGACAACTGCTCAACACACAGACCAGTCACTAGTGGGGTGATACAAGGAAGTGTTCTGCGACCGTTACTCTTTCTCATATATATGAACGACATATGTCAAGTTATCAAGCATGACAAACTATCCCTATCAGCTGATGATATCAACCTTGTTTACAGCTTCCCTCCTTGCAGTCTAAACCCATGTTTAGAAAATATATGGAAGGACTTCATGTCATTAGAGACTTGGTGTCAAACTTGGCTGATGAAATTTTCAGCCAGTAAATCCACTATCGTTGTGTATGGTTGTCATGTACCAGATGACTCTACGAAGCTGGACGGTCAAAGCATGTCAACCGCCAACTCAGTACGTGACCTGAGTTTACGCTACTCAAACGCATTCAACTTTGTAGAACATATATCGTTCCTAGTTGCTAAAACCAGAAGGACGATTGGTTACATTAAACACTCATTCGTCCTACCTGTTGCACGATTACACCTTTATAAACTGTGTAAGACCACAGTTTGCGTACTGCACGTTCATATGTGGCCACCTGCGCAAGTCTGATAGGCTAACTCTGGAGAGCCTCTAACGTGCATTCACGAATAGCTTTTTAGGTTATTCATCTTCTCTGAGCTAAAGAGACGGCTGTCGGACGCTTGCACTCGGTCCTATCTGGTTACGGCACCAAGTAACAAGAAATTTAGTACAAACGAAACAAAATAAAATAACATTGTAGAGTTTTTTCTTTTTGTTCACTAACGATGCTTCGCTCTTGTTTCACGACGTCTACACATCATATTCGCGCGTTGTTCGAAATAGCTAAGAAGGACCTCGCGCTACAACAAAATCGTTTGCACGCGAACACCAGCCTGCTCTAAAATTGGCGACGCACCCGCTTGACGATACTTTACGGATCTCTCACACAATATTTTAGCTCCGCTGTACCCCAAACATCGTCCCAGCTTTGACCGCGCTCTGGCTGTTCTCAGTAACCCCGGAATATCCTTGCTTACGGTATACTGGAAATTTTGAATATTGATTTGGTCATCTTGAGCCACTTCTGTGAGTCAAATTCTCCGATAACTGTAGCTTGCTAAAACTTCTCCAATTATCTTGGAAGTCCGTTCGTTTTGTTGCCGTCCATAGTCCAGTGAAGTACGCCTGTATTCAGTAGGGCTACTCAAAGGATCGTTCTGTTTACTACAAACTGGTGAACCGGAAGTAGTTGGCTTCTCACACATTCCCGTCGTTATTAGTCAACAGGCCTTTTATCTCTTCATCTTGTGTTCACTTTCTTTTGAGGGAATACTGTTCAAACAACACGAGCAATAAGGTGTTCACTGTCCCACTGATTTCGCGTTTTGAAGAGCCTCCTCCTTTGTGATGTCCGATTACGAAGATTCAACTGGGCAGCTGACCTCATCAACGCACATCAGACTGCCTTAAGTTGGAGTCGGTAACCCTTGTTTCTGAATTGGACACGTTGAAGCACTCTTCCAGACAAGGCGCGTCAGGTCACAAACCATCATGTACTCCTGCATAGTTCAGTCCATCCCTTCCGAAATCGCCGAAGAGGTCTCGGATCTTAGTGACAACATGCTCCAAGATCAACCGTACGTTAACTGAAGGACGTCTAAATTAACAGGATAGGTGTTTCTGAACAGCGGAAGCTGGACTCACTCTTTTCTGACATTGAACTGGGTGACCACAAGACATCCCAGCTGTTACGGCACACGCGACAGCTTCTTTGGGGTTGAGAAGATAGATGACACACGTAAAGAACGCAATTTTCGTCTGGAAGACGTCGTACTGATAACTTTGGAACGCCTTTAGTTGTGAAGCCGCCAAGGAAGGCTTAGTGCGTACTGTCATCGTGAAGCCTAAGTTCGGTGTCATGAAGGGCGATATCAGACATCTGTGCCCTTTGGAGGAAGGAGTGACGAAGGCGGGATTAGTGAGGCTGACACCTACTCCGTGTTGAAAGTGCAAGGTGTGAGTAATGGAGAACGGCTTGTGCCTAAACGCGCTCTTCAATGTCGGACACTCAAGCAGATCAAGAAGTTGGGGTCATGAGTGAAAGCTTTCATTGTACAATAGTTTCTTGGGATTGGTGTCGCCCCTAAGCCTGAAAAATGTCGGGTCCGAGGTCTTTCGTCCTCGTGACTAGTTAGGTTGGGAACAAGAGCTGAATGGAACCGACATTCTGCGAGCAAACTTCGGTCGCGTTCAGATTTTGTGGCCCGGTGTATCAAACAGCTGTTGAACAAATTATCGAAGTGACTATTTAGACAACCTCAACAGTTTCGATCGACAGATCGTTTCCAGGGAGTGGGTTACAATCTGCTGAGGAGCGGGCTAAATATGAACTATAATCACGTAATAAGTCATTCATACCCAAAAGAGCCCTTCCGAGCAGTTAACAAGTTCAAAACAATGGAGATGAACCGAGCCCCCAAAAGGGGTGCACGCACCACTCAAGTAAATTACAATGGTCAACAACTGGCTATTTGCACAACTATCAAACTGACGTGACAACACAAACTCGTCTAGGTCAATGTCCAAATTAACGTCCAGAAACAGGGGAGGTTGAATGCAGGATGGTATACATTCGGGGGAATGGAGTTGAATCGGATTTTCACGATTGACTTTCGAAATATGATACAGTGTTTACCCACTTAACATGTTGCGAAAAGTTTAAATTTAGACAACCATACGCACCAAGAAGGGGATTTCCAAAGGAGCGGAACCGGAAGAATGGAGACTTCGGGAATTCGGACGGAATATTCCCGATAATGGTGACATGTACACAAAATGAAGGTATTCCAAATATCATCATAAGATTCACGTCGTGGCGTTGCGACTGTGTGGTGAACTTCGGCTGCCCATCGTACGGGTCATTCAAAACCGCTTCAAGCGGTTCAATACTCCACTTCTCCTTAAGCCATTTTGCTTTATGAAGTCTAATAAACTTCCATCCCCTCGGTGGTCGTGTGTATCCTTACAAATTTTCCGATATCTTTGTTACCTTAATGCGGATGAATATCACGCCCGATTTCTGTGATCAGTATATACTCTGTGCAGATCACGTTGACGCTCACCCGCCTTATGTTTACAAGTATTCAGCTGCAGTCTTATCTACTTTTCCACTGCGAGTTTAAATTTCAGTGGTTTCCAGCTACATGTGGAGATGATCAATATCACTCGAACTCATTAAATGTCGGCACCTATTTCAGGGAATATCGAACGCAAATTTCAAGTAAAATGAATTCCAACTTACATTGTGTTATTTCCTTCTATCCACCAGATCATGAAACTTCATCTATCTCGTCAACCTATTTCGCCATCAAATTAGCGCAATTCCTTGGCGCCCCTGAGAACAATCTGTTACGCATTAAAACAGAAGAATTTTCCGCAGCACAATGGACGTGGTTCATACTTTCCTAAATACTCGGTCCACAATCACTCACATGTTATTCCAATCTCACATATTAACGGTATACGAACCAGAGCATTCACTTCCTACGGACAAATTTCAGCAGCTTTTCTTACAATCTGACACTATCACTCAAGTCACGCGCGTGACAAACCATTTCTCACGTGAATGTTGATGTATTATTAAATCTTCATACCGTTTGCTTGTAAAAACTTATTTCCGGGAAGTTTTACTTTCTTGATTTCTTTTGCAGGACCTTGGGTAATATGTACTCTGGTTTCATTTTCGCTTGACCGCTTTGCCATTACGTGACTGTTGCATTTGGTCCGAACAGTTAATCTGGAAGCTTGTATATTTGGTGGATTCAATATCGTGGTTTGTCGTTGTCTTCCACTATTTGGTTTATCTTATTGTTTTTGAACATTAGCACCTTAATAATAAGGACTCGCCAATACGACCGTCTTACTTTTTGGATCCGACGCGGTTGCTCGACGGGCTCGTAATTTATAGAAGCTCGTTACTTACGGACGCCACTATTGTAGTTCCAACATATCGATAGACGTTGCGAAAAGAACAAGCGTTTCTCGAACAACCACTAGACGTCCGGGATCAACAGCCCTCGCTAACAATCCCAGAATTAAAGAACTGCTAGGTCTCTGCGAGCAGACTATCGTTACATTTAATCAATGGGGTAGGTAATCTAGGAACTGAACATGGCTAACTCGGGAGAACCTGCGCTGGCTGCGATTCTATAACAGGAATTCGGGGACGGGGCTCATAGGTGTCCAGTGTTCCTGAACGTCCTAACGAGACAAACGCCTTGGAAGCAGGCGCGTAAGTTTGCCGTCCACTTTCGCTTGGAGTTGAAAGTCAAGTGAACTCGAGACGAATAATCGAATGTCACAAAAACAACACATTAAAAGCATAGCCAAAGCTGAAAAGAATTTTACAGGACTGATCTTTCAGTGGAGGGTGTTGCCGTAGGTTTTTATACGGTTATCGCACGGCGCGCAACGTATCGTGTTCAAATGAAATACGCCAATGACCTATCAAATCAAGTCGGGTGGAGCTTGTCGTTCGGCTTAATTCCACTTCACTGAAGCTGGCTTCACCACTAGTTTGTCTGGCACTGCTAATCCCGGGAAAAGAAGATATGACTGATCTAGTGGTTGATTCATACAGCTCTAAAGGTGACTGCCAACAGGGTAACACCGATCAGGCATTCACTTGCCAAACTGAAACAAATAGAGTAAAGGGAAGAAAATGCTAAATCACAAGCTACATTAGGCTGTCACCACACATATATGGAGAGTAAACCAACTGGAGCAACAAGCTATTCGTTTACTTTTACAGGCTTGCCAATGGTTCGGTTTCAAGCGTACCCCTGGAAAACCCCAGAACAAGCCACCAAGCAAAAACTGGCAGACAAACCCCACTCACAGCTCAACCTTACCAGCTACAAACTGTTGCTTCATCAACGTAAAGTGAAGTTAGTCTAAGCAGTGTGAAGCAATCTCATAGACAGGCATCAAGCTGGAAGTGTGGGATCACAGTCCTTGGATATAAAGGCCATCTGATGTCCACTCCAGCGTTGACACTGTAATGGGCGTATCAACCATCCCAACAGATATGGCGCATCATAGGTCCTAAGGTCTGATCAATACCTCATTCTGGCACTTACTACCGCATACCCTATCTCCCATGCGCCTACACATACCCACCGATCGTTATGCTGACAAATTGCATGTGGGCACCACAAATGTTTACCAACCTCATTTTCTCTGATTGGCTCCGTCTCATTTAAACCTGTCAACAAGAACTGACCCCTATCTTTCCTTCGGCTTACCCTACAGCGTTGACGTTTCTCTCTCATTTGTCATGAAATCAGATGCAACTTACACTCAACCATTCTCTGATTGGCCTACTATCAATAAGCAAACCAGACAGTGTCAGCAGAGTTTCCGGTACAAGATTACCCCTCATCTCAAAACTGCATTACTTGGCTACAATTGCATCAAACAAGAAAAATTTGCTTCATCTGAGGATCCTAAACGAATGTCCACCAGTTGGTTGGTGAGGTGCACGCTTCTAGATCCTTTATGTCCTGAATTGATCATATGTTACCTTAGTCACTGAAGTCTAATGTGCCCGAGGGACTTCAAAGAAAGGAGTTCGGTTTATAGGTTATCGAACGTTTTGCATAACCGTGACACATGGTAGCTCGAATGGCGCAACTTACATGAAGCAACAGTGTTCTCCAAGCAAATTTGTCAGACCTCTTTTCAATATAGTTGATGAATTACGGCCTCTGGCATCCACGGAATCTTGCGAGCTATTCTCAGGCTGCATCTGTAAACAACAACACTTACTATAACGGCGTGGTTAACCGGTTGATGTAACCTATCGTGTGTCGAACGCACTCTCATAACACAACCTGATTGATGGAGAGTTTGATGTGACCACTAGCTCCTAAGAGCTTCTTCGCGGCTCCTAAAACACTTTAGACTTCTCGCAGGCCTCCAGCTGAATGGATAATGCCAACATATCTTTGTGTTTACTCGACTAACTAAAGCGTTAGATCACCTGATGATAACATGCAGCCCTTCTGCAGCAACCTTCAGCTTACGTTTTTACTAACCCAAAGGTAGTACATAGAAAATAAAAGTGCAGTCGGCCTGTAGGAGGCTGCACTCAGACCGTAGCTCTTCCGAGTGTGTGTAAGTGATGCACGTGAAGTCGGCTAATATGGCAAAACCCTTTTGTTCGCTGACGGCAACAAAACTGACTAACTGATCCCATCAGGTTGTCTTTCCTTTTTACCAAACACAATAAGAATGCACGTAATATAGCCAAAAAATATCCAGTCGATAAAACGATCACCATAAGGTGTGACTGTCGTGTACCAGGCATTTTCATTTCTCTGGAGGACCACAGAGTTCAGCCGACAGATCAGTGCGTGACCTGAATGCGAGTAACTCCGGCCAATTAAGTCAGTTCACACACATTCTTCCAAGTGGATGAAATCAAAAAGGCAGCAGGCTGTACTGAGCACACATGTCTTCGACCGTGTCCTCATGCCGTTTAAAAATAGGCACGCGACCGATGAAGTTGCTGCGTCCACTGAGTACCTGACAGCCCCTGTGCGACTGATAAATGGTGCCCAGAATGCCACATTCAGTGTACTCTTCAAGCATTTCCTCTTCTTCTTAACTTCGGAATCATTGTCGTAATTTATACGAGTCTTCATGGTAAAGACTGGTTCTAGCGCTTTCATCACGTTCAGTCAATTCTTATTGCCCAGAACGCTAACTTTCATATATTGCAGGCGTTTAATTCCACTCACTTATAGGACCACTTGTCTCATGCAATTAATCCACCCTCGGTTCCCACTCGCGGACTTCTGTCTATCACGGCTACTATGTGTTTTGTTGTGACTAGCAGTGTTCGCGTGAGTGGCTGCTATTGGACTTTGCAAAGTTAACAGACTCAAAAACGCGGCCTGTTTTTCACTTCTTCCTGACTGTGAAATGTTCGACCGTACTTTAGTACACTTTCGTGACAAATCCATCTAGACGACCGTCTTTTCTGGATGAGAATTAGATGCTCGCTGCATTTTAGATGCAATCATTTAGGATCCGGATGCTGGTTGTAATTTCAGTGTATTTCAGCGTGTCGGCAGACGCCTGGGACTGGCTTTAGCGGCCACTCCCGGCAACCCACCTTGTTGTGCTCAGTGCTTATATCCCACAGAACACAACAGAACCGGATACAATCCACTCACGGACTTCTGGCGGAGCAGTCTCCATTTTGAAGATGCTTACACAACTTGTTTCAAGGCGTACTCCTGATTGCTGTTGTTCCTGAAGCAGGGAAAATGACCACTGTCACTCTTGTGGCCGTGCAAGTATATCAGTGCTCACTGCGAATAACCCACAGATCCGTGTCACTAGCGTCCAGCAAAAAGTAACGGATCATATGTCACGACAAGCTACCCTTGAGCACTTCCTATCAAATGATATTTTTCATTCATTTGATACGACTTTCTTCTAAAGGCCATGCGTAGCCAATACTTTCCCTTCCTTTGATAACTTCAGAAGTACTGAAAGCGGTGACGTCATCTCCGCCCAATTCCGTCAAGTTCGCTTCGACTTCGACCGGAACCTTCGAATCACTTGGACCCTTGAACCCGGGGATCTTGCTTCTTGGCAACAGACGGGCAAACGGTGTATTCCTTGGATCTCATGAAAACCAAGAGGTTTAATGACGCCGGATTCAAAGAGGGATTTTTATTCAGTGGCTACTTCATTTAGTGCGCAGGAACACCGATGACGTCCCTATGCTAGCTGATACATTGTAGCCCTCGGCTGCCATGTCTTAGAAGATGAGGACGAAGCCTCAATCACTAAAGGTAAACGTTTATGCTGAAGAGGGGTGCTGTAGGAATAACAAATAAAGACAAAGGAAAACAATGAATGATGAAATGACAGGGTTGACGAACAGAAAATTTGCGAATCTGTACTACCTGTCTTACCTGTCCAAAAACTCCCGGTAGACCCGAGGGCAACCCGTTATCAAACTTATGCTTGCATTCACAAGACATGGCAGCTTCCATAACCTATAAAAGTGAGGCGTTCCAGGCATTCGCCAGCTCTGGTAGGAAGGTCGCAAGCCCTAGCGTCGGCACATGTTCCGCGCATCAGAATCTGTGCAACGTGCCAGAGATGTGCGGAGTTTCCTTTATGAGTACGTGTAAATGCCTGAATCCGATGCCTCCTTGAGATTTTGAAAGACCTCATTGAGGTCCTCTTTATTTCAGAGGTAATAAGACAGAACCTTCAAGTCTGTTTCTAAGGGCAACGCATTTTGCGCCTAATGTAGATAATAATATTATCAATATATTTCTCAACGCATATGTGAGAAGCACGCTGGGTTGTGCGCGATCACTGCAGATATTTACAAACGATACAAAATGAATAATTAAACAGTAGCACAATCATGAAGCCTGCTGTCAAAAATGACGTGGTCGAAAAGCAAATGACTGTAGTTTATGAAAGTTAAACGCACGCAGCAGAGAAGAAGTCAATTCGCTCGCTTCATAGATTTAGTAAAAACTAGGGTTGTTACATTAATTTACTTTTTACCAGGTTATGGGATAGGCAATTTTTTAAATTGTTCAAGGTCACTACGGAGAGAACGTCCAGACGAATCTTTGGGGTGGTTCGTTATTAGAAAATGAAACTGGCGTTCGGGAAATGTCAAGATAGGTCGGCTTTGGCGAGGCAAGGCGGAAAATCGCGAAATCCAACGAACGATCGGGCAGCTTTCGACGCAGGATTTCGTCGATTGCTCAAAAACGTCGGAAAGTTGAACATCTCGCAAACCGTTCAGCAAAGACGAAGTCCCATTCGTCCATCCGTCATAGAAAAATTTCCTCGCCCGATGGATATTTATGGGGATGAGAAAAGGGATGTAATTTCACACGTTAGACGACAAAATGTGGGGTGATAGTATTTACTATGACAAACGATGTGTGTGCGGAATTTTTTGACAAGGAATCCATGCGATATTATTATTTTCGCTATGATTATTGGGATGTATAAACCTACCTGCTGTTTGTGGTGGCGTTTTGCTACGCACTTGGGGTTTATTCGGGCAAACGGAGAATTGAGTCGACGGTTGGAGGGCCGCATGAAGTCTGCGTGTGATAACCAAAGCTCACATGACGTCGTTCTGCTGGACTCAAGCACCAAGTTCACATTTCCTGGCAATTTGGTCAATGCATATACATGAATAAACGCATCTCATTAAAACAATGTTGAGTTGCAAATGGTTTAGTGAGCGTGCAGTACGCCAAGTGCTAAATGATCTTGTGAGTAAACCATATGACAAACCGTTCCAAGCAGACTGTTTTCAAGGGACTTTAAACAGCGAGGTGGTTATCTAAGTACTACGCATCTGACGGCTAAATGTTTCTCGGACCAGACTTAAAAAGGTCATCAGGTGGTACAGAGAGTGTGAAGATAGCTGTCCAAACCCTTTTTAAAACACTGAATGTTGGTACTGGCTTCAACTTTATTAGAAAGTTTATTCCAACTGTACGAATACTTTAAAAGAAAGAAGTTTGCCTTATATTCCTCCGGGATATCAGGGTTGGTAAGGTGGAACCCTTAGTTCTTAGACTATGTGGAGGGATATGTTGCAAGTGGGCGGTAAACGCTGTGGTAATCGCATCCGAATGTCTGAGTTTATGCAGCAGCGTCAGGTTCAACTTTAGTCAACGCAACCAAAGTGGATCGATAGCAAGTTTTTCACAACGACGTCTGTAGGTTAGCAAAGAAGAATATCCTGATAAGCTTTTGGTAAACGATTGTTGAAGGTTTTCTAACGCGAGCATATCGGACTTGCATAGACGGCAGTAAATGAAAGTGCAATACTCGGGTGAAGGCCGAGCAGACATTTTTCGGGGTTTCAGCTTCGCAGCTAGTAGACTGAACTTCTTTTTGATACAGCCTATTGTTCTTTTAGTTTTTGTTACCTGGAGGTGACACTGCGACGTTTTGAACACTTTGACATCAGTTGTGGGTCACGCATACGATGCTTGCACATCACGTTCTAAGTCAAGCAATGCAGACAGCTTGTTTGTTGGCACAAGAGCTTTTATCTTTCCGGAGGGGCACGTCCCTCAAAGTTGACGAGGTTCCAAATGCTAAGCGCGTCCTCATCAAGCTTCAAGAGGCAACCGTAAAATATTCGGCCATTTGAACTCGCGATTACTCATTTATGGTTCTTTCCATTTCTCTCTTTGTTCCGTGTTCGCTTATCTGTCTCGATGGTGGAAATATGCCTGCCGAAAGCAGCCGCTTATAGCTTTCTGCCATCAACAGAATTACTCGATTGACTTTCTAATGGCGGATTCCAGCAAAGTTTATTTGAATGCTGTTGTTCGGTGGACACCTGTTGATTCCACATTATTCATGAAAATATAGAGCAGTTCAGCTCATTGACGAAGCCAGGCTCCACCTTTTCCAGTTGCGCCCAAAGTGGGCCCTCCCGGACATAACCTGGAAAGTTATTGCATTCAAGAGAATTCTGTACTGGATCACGCACTAGCTCGGTAGTAGAACTATCGAAGGAATTAAATGGGTTCCTTTTTCCCATTTCTCTGGCATTCGCAAGCTTTCTTGGAGGGTCTGCGGAATCTTGTCTTTTATTCCTTCCACCCGTTCTTACTTATGGAAAAGCGCATTTTTAAGCTGACAGCTGATAAAGCTGTAGGGCTGGTAACCCCGGTGGATTACAGATTCGTCTCGACATCAATAACTGCTAGTCTGATTACTGGGGTCTTCATCCCCTCGACAACAAATATTCACAAGTATCACTCGACGGAGACTCGTGGAACCAGTTCATGCAAAATATTGGCGATGCTGAGTATATTGTGAAAGAGTATCCAAGAAAAAGGTGGGCACTCAACTGTCAACTGGTATATCCGTATTCCATTAACACTGGATGGTCGCTAAAGAGAGAAATGGAACAAAACCTCAAAAGCGGCAAGTTTCCCACAAACGGACGTTATTTCTAAACGAACTCCCAGGTCCGTATTAGAAACACTGCTCGCAAGTACCGGTGAGACAGTGCAACTCTCTCTGAGATAGGATAAACTAACTACTGAACGTATACGGCGAGTAACCCGCAGGAATACCGCTTAGTTCCGATATCTGTCCCACTAGATTCGTCCAGAAGCCTTCGATCCCTCTCTGCTTAAGCTGTGAAGAATACGCCGTGACTTAACTCTTGTACAGGTTTTCTCCAGTGCAGCGGTTACGCGGCAGTTTCTTCCCTCGTCGGTTGGCATCAGCTGACAGGTCCATGGCAAAAAGCATTGTGGGCTGGGACTCGGACATTGAACAGTCAACAATTTTCCGGGGTGTTGTCAATTGCTGAAAGGACCATACTCATCGAGCCGTTGTTTGCCCCTTCAGGGATCTGGTAGTTACCAGGTTTTCCTGGCCGGCTGTACGAGGGGCAAAATCGCCTTAAAATGTTCCCTGACACACTGTTCATGGTCCGCGCGTAATATACCATGGGGTTGTTTGTCTAAAGGTTATGTGACTGTGTGGCGCAAATTCGGTAACTATATTTTTGATATCATCGTTGATTGGCAGCCAACCTCTGATCTTCATGGATGTTGTCCAGTGTCGGTTATTCTTGCAGCACGACACGAGACCATTCGTCCATTCCACGTAATATGTATTCCGTTTTTACTCCCAATCCACTTTTTTGTATTTTACGTCTGGTTAGCGCTTACCTCTGAACAGAAAGTCGGCGCAGCGTACATCAAAACCTACACATAGTGTTGTTGGTCCCCCGGTTTACTTAGAAAATTTCGATCTCACTTATACGCTGTTATCGCCGCCCAAAAGCGTTGCTGCGTTTAGCGGACCATAGAGATGAATTAACAACGCTACAAGGTATTTAGATTGGTTCACAACAACCTCTCACGATGGATTTAACCACACCATGTCCACTCTCTAATGACGGGGGAATTCCAGCAAATCTCGTCCCTCCATGTGTACCATAAGGGATGTTGCCATGGTTGGCTCTCGACAATAGAGGCCGCGTCAATGCAGAAGGCCAAGCGCGTCAGGGTGAAGCGGATATTGGTTTGAACAACAGACAGCTAGTTCATATGTACGATGAACGTACCGAGTATGAAAAACAATATGTAGAAGAAGAGTAAAAAGATGACGGACCCTACCTGGCTCCCGCTCAAGAGTGTTAAAAAGAGAAAAAGCCCGATAGTCAAGGAAACGGCCAGTGAATCATTGGTGACAATCCGAGCAGATTGTCAACCATCTGACGGTTAGGCCAGGACGGGTGTCTGATGTGCACAGCTTGGGTTGGATGGTAGGAACTAGGGTACAGTTACTAGCGTCACACCTGAGTTAGGCAGATGCAGTGAAGTCTTGTCAGTCGGTAGATGTGTTCAGAGTGCGTTAGATGCACATATTTGCGTCCATAATGTCTGGCTGACGAGACAGAAACCGTAAGTAAATTTAAATCCGCCAGCGACGTGTTTCGTTTCCATCTATGAGAAAACATTTGCCCTTGCGGTAAAGCACTCCAAAAAGACCGTCGTACGGCGGCTGCACAGATGCCTAAGGCAAGCCAATGCAAATGAAACAAAAGCCCAGTGTGCCTGTGAGCTTGTTCTTGGCGCAACGTTTTCCCTGAAGGTGAAGTTTGAATGCGCCGCATGCGATTCTTTAGACGCATGACGTAAGTCGCGTTGAGACTGAGAGGTATCAGGGAGACACAATGACGTTCTCCAGGAAGAAGTGCACAGCCATGAATGAGTTCTGCCGGGGTGCATCCAACATATTCCTTTACAGTGTTTATCAAGCGAAGCAGAATAGCAGGTATGCAATCAGACCGTTTGCCATCCGCTAATGTTACCAACAGGAATGATTTTAGTCGGCAGTGAAACCTTTCGCACATGCTGCTCGACGAGGAATGGTACGGGATGGTTGTTTTATGCACACCTCCAAGAACACGACTTGAATCACGGGGAAGAGCTCGAATCAAATGAGATCCACGGTCAGTGGATAATGTGGCTGAAACGCCAAAATTCGAACTCCACAACTCGACGAAGCTGTGTGCAGTGGTTTCCCTTGGCATACTGTTTACAACAACTGCAATAGAGGAAGTCGTGAATCGGTTCACACGGATTAGAATATTTGTACAGCCACTGTTAGGAGGGAGGGGGTCAATGAAATCAAGATGGACGTGCTGGAAGCGTCCGTCGGGTAAAGCACATGTTCCCGGGGTGTTGACGGCGTGAAGACGAAGTTTATTGCGCTGACATTACAAGCGCCGTTTGGCCCAGTTACGGACCTCCTTGAAATGCCTGGTGGAATTTAACGTTCGGTGTCTAGCTTCGTTGAGACACGTATGTTTGAACGCCATAGGGAATGGAAACTGTTGGATGCATCAAGCCGGTGTGCAAAAAGGGCTAACGGACAAGGTCCGCTGGTGGGCACGTCGCGTGTAGCTGGACACTGAATATGCTAAAGGGATATTACGTGATCTCGAGTAAGGGTTGGCACAAGATTGACGAAGTTCCGTGTAATCGACCTGGGATTTCGTTATGGGGTAGGGTCCACGACACTCGCGAATATTTGGATGGCAACTAGAAGAGACAAGTTGTCCGCGATTAAATTTCTGGGGCAGTCCGTAGAACGGAATTCGATGGTGTCCTGAAAGGTGAAGTCCAGGTCTATTGTTTCCTTCGGGCAGTACCGACCTGGAGATGAACGGAAGGCAAACACAAGTGTTCGGTGACCTGTGAAAACAATGAAGCTGCGGCCATCCAGAAGGTGTAAGTGTTTAGCAGTAAGCTAAATGGCCAGCGACTCATGACCAGAGAAACTGTAACGGATATGTACTGTTTTCGGGAGAAAAGGGGCAAGAGTTGGTTTTTACCATTTACGTTCTGTTGTAAAAATACACCCTTAAATGAAGCAATATGGTTGATTGGAACAGGGCCCCTCTGGCTGCAAGAAATACAGTGTTGGCTTGAAGAGACAAAAAGGGGTGCTTGAACTGGCTTTTAAAGTGTTTCTGGGGGGTTAAAACAGCCCCGTAGGTCGTGGGATGAACTGACAATAATAACGGACAAGGCCCAACAGGCGTCGGTGGCTTTCTACTTACTATGTGTGTGGATTATGCTCAGCAGCACGAAATTACTCCTGCAGTGGTTGCATATCTTTACGGTCGTTTCGACGTCCGAGAAAATCTACGAGAGTAAATCAGAAGGCGCAGTTCCTAAGACTAAGCGTCGAGCCGTATCATGCAAAACGTTCAAAAAGCTTTTGAAGATGTGGTATTTGCTGTCAAGCGTCTTCATTCGCCATCAAAACGTCATCAGTAGAAAGGTACACGGAATCAATATCACGAAGCGCTTAGTCCATGAACCTTTAGGATGTCTGTGCGGTGTTCCGTGAGCCAAACGAGAGGTAGAGGAATTCCCAGAGTCCGAAGTGAAGGGTAATTTTGGTTTTGGGGACCTCCTCCTGGACAACAGGGATTTGATGTTAGGCCCGAACCACACCTCTATAAGGAAACATGGTCTTCCTTTATAATCCGATCGAGATGTAATTGTGAGCGATGGGGTACCGATTTCGCATAGTCATGTTGTTAAGGAAGCGGTAATCTCCACAGGAACGCCAGTCACCTGTTAATTTTTTGAGGTCCACAGGCTAACTGAAGGCTGGATAACGCCAAGTCATATGAGGTGTTCAAGCCATGCTTTGGCGACTGTGTTTTTCCGCAGTGGGAAACGACCAGGGCGTGCGAAAGCAGGTCGAGCTTCCTTAACGATGTGGTAGGGGATCCGTCACCCAGAAAGGCATATGTCTCAACCTTTCCGTCTGCTCTCAAGTAGTTTGACAGAATCGAGGCCAAGAAGAATCCCTGTGTCGCTTGAAGAGATGGCTCCACACCTTGAATGTTTTACTTCGAGTTCGGACCCCCGATGACGCCGGATCCCACTCACATGGGGGCTGAGAACACTGTACACAAAGTCTGCAGCAATCGGCTGTGTGGTCTGACAATAACTAAGCAAGTCATCGCTCACACATCCCTGGAACCGCGCGTCGTCCCTCTCATGACGTGCTTTTGAATTGGTGACACGTTGGCAAATCATGACCGTCAACACATGGTACACACTGACTTTTATCATTCACCATTTCGACAACAGTTGACGCACGGGGTATTCGTCGAGAATCATCGCGGAAGCGGGCGGCCTCCTTTCCGCTGAGGCGCCCCTGGATTGATTGGAGGATGGGTTAACCACACGGGCTACCGGAAGCCGGAATTCTCCTCTCCATAAACCCAAACGAGTGATTGAAGTTAGGCTCCCGACCAGTGTTCATGACAGAGTTGGATGCTTCTGCCCACTTCTGGCATAGGACAAAGAAGTGTATGCACGATACATGGGGGGATGGTTAAAAAATTCACTTCAGGCGAATGGCCCAGTTAAGATAGCGTTATCCGACGTCCATCCGTCTAAGTGACTAAAGGTTGAAGGCCATACGCTTCTCCCTTGGCGTTCCACGGACCAATAAACAAACCCCTGGTGATAGACTGAATAGTCCTATGAGGCCTTCTAAATCGTCGTCTGGATAGATCCTACGCTTTTAGGCAGCAATGCACAATGTTAGATAGATCTTGGCCCCGACTCTTACAATAATAAACCAGATGGGACAACTTCCGCTCTTCTTCGTTTGTTCTAGTGACCACGTTTAGCTCAAATTTTGGCACGAAGCTATGGAATTTCAGGGGTGACCTTTTGGAGGGCTTTAGTCGAACTATGGCAGACCCAAAATGATAACTGAGCTGTGCACATACTCTTATGTAGAACTCACTTGGAACCCATAAGTATGAGGTCTACTCGACGAGCCACACGGTAAAATACTCCCACCAGTCCTACTAGTTAGCCCCTCAGTCTTGATAAACGCAAACGTTCCCTTCAACGCTTCCGTGAAATTTTAGCTGTGCCGGCATAAACTTTAGCTCCTTCTCCTTCAGACGTATTTCTTCTCCAAGGAATCTGCCGTCCAATCAAACGTCGCTCAGGTGGACAACAAGTTATGGCAGGAAGGAGGATCGGGGTGTTTGTACACGAGCGCCGTCTTCTACGGCCGCTCTTGGGCATGATCCCTGTCTAGCTGTACAGGCCACAAGCTTCCAACAGTCTTATGAGGCAGCCGATAATTCTTTAATCCTAGATGCACCTCTGTGAAAATCCAGGGAATATTCAGAAGAAAAGGGCGTGGATGTTCTTGGAAGAACTGACTTGTCGCACGCGTAGTTCGAATGGTTATGCCGATCTTTGCAAGGGAGGCTCCCGATCTCTACCACGAGTTCTAACGTAAGAAGAAAGATCAACGAGGAGGAAACCGATAAAGACAAGGATAGCTGTCACTGACTTTTTAAAACACACAAAAATCGTCAAACACTCAGCACTCCAGCAGCGGCCCTAAAGTTGTTGCCTGTCAAGGCTGACTACAGTCCATCGAACTTTCTGAGGCGGCCTTGCCACATGCGTACCAGCTGGTCTTGAGTGTTAATGGTAGGCTGTGATTTATTCAGTTATCATGGGTAAAAATATTTTACGGCATATTCCGCTATATTACCTTGATATATGATGCAGAAATTGGAATCGCTTAAATCTGTGTTGCGGACTCACATGTGTTTGTTTTGACTGGCAGTTGGGTGAAAACGGCATTATCGGGTGTTATTTTTTAAATTCGGTATGGCTACCATCGTGGTTGTTTGCTTGTTGGTAAATGAATGCTGAAATAGTATATACCTATACATACGATTATGCAGATATTATTCATCAAATCATTAACAGGATATTTTTTATTTTCAGGAGATGGACCATGTTGCGGCTCTCAGGGCGATGTTTAAGAAACGCGGTGTGGTAGAAGAGGGCGAGTTCCTTCACATATGCGTACACAGTTATCTTGCACATATCAGATTTGGTGAATTGGATGAGGGGCTATATCTGATACACAGCTTCAGTCATCCAGAAGGACGCTCAGAACGCATGTAAACCAACGGCTACATTCTTTGCTGAAGGAAGGCGGAGGTAGTATGTACCGTTTCCACAGACTTCAAATAAATTATTCATGCCGACTAACCTGCCTGTTTGTTCTCAGTGACTTGACTCTCCGACATGTGTTTGAGCGTGTTTCAGCATATTGTACGGTTCGTCTCCACTCGTAAGCTAGGACAAATGAGTGAAGCAGTCATGGGTGTTTAAGCGTGAAGTACTGCTTGCTTTCACTCGTAAGCTAGAAAAGTTACGCGGAACTTCTGTAAGCCTACAAGTGGGAAATGTTCATCGTTGTCGTTTCTTGAGCGGACCATCCTGTCCGCATTTCAGCCTACGTCTTGCCCCATGAAAAGCCTACAACCGTTGTAACAGTAAATGACTATAACATGCCTATAGGCGTACAGAATATAACTGGAATAAATACCGCTGATTCGCCCCGTTTTTGTAATGTTAACTGTTGTATCTTACGTCTGCAGATCCATGAAGAGCTTAGTCCTTTTGATCCAACGACGGTTCAAGTGCCGAAATTATACACACGTTTTGCTGCTTAGTTGCATTCAAAATTCAAGAAAAACACGTCTTATTACGTCAACGATATCAGTCTTTATAGTATTTGACCATTAACTCCCCTAAATGACGTGAAGTGCAACTATTAGTTTTTTCCCGTTAATCAGCTTACGCCCATCGGAAATCAACACAAGGAGCATTTCTGTCAACAATATTCAACGATTTCACGAAGTGAAACACGTCACAAAATCATAACAACTTCGCTAACTGGAAAACTTTTTCGCCTTTCAGATTAAGAAGAGATTTATGGTCTGCTGACTACAAGCCTCCCTGGTGGTCATGATGCCGACCAGTTTTCGGCTATCGACGTCCATTGTGAATCTAAAGCATGATAATCTGCCACCGTGAATCTCCAGGGAAGCTGACACCTAAGGATGGGACCTAGAGTCATTAGCTCCTCATCGTATGTGGGAATCGCTGAACGATTAGCTGCCTGTAGTGTTCACGGCACCGGCCGGAGGTTGCGCTCGTCACCGTTCGGTAGGATAAAGGTAACCTCCACATCCGTATCAGTGAGAAAATTCAAAGAAGCCGAAAGGTAGAACAGCGAATGGGCGACAGTTGAGGAGTCATGTACATCCGTCGCCATTGTTGCCTGGCCTCTGCGGTTTCCCGGACAAAAATTTCCCGAAATAAAACCGCATGGTCTGGTACAACGAACTGCTTAAGAGCAAAATCAACAACGAAGATAACGCATGATTCGAACGACTCGTCATCTACGTCAGCGTCCTCGTGGTCGGTGGTTATAGGGAGAGTCTCTCGACTGTGTTGTCGGTTACTTAGCGTTTGCCGATAGCTGCAGTCATGTCGGAAAACTACTGTTTCGACGCATTCAGGTCCGTTTGTCGGCAACTGCTCGACGGCACCTCCGGCAAATGTGCACGGGATACTGTGCGGATTTGATAACTCCCGTATACTTGATCAGCAAGCTTGAAGTGGTGTGTATATGGGATATAGACAACGTTTTTCGAATATCGCCCGGTAGGTTTTTGTGCCACACTTCACACAGGATTTGTTCCTTGACCGTATGTTTGCTTTTGGGTTGTCATGTGAAGGAGGAGTTCTGAACGAGCATTGTCGCTCAACTCTGCGCTTCTGATCATTAGCTGCTGTAGTTCGTCCGAAAGTCATGGCAATTGAAGTGTCATACCGGCTAACGCCGAGGTGGATTCAGGTGCGGTCGGCGACCTCGATAGCAAACTGCCAGGGGCGGTTGGCAACTAAGAGACTGCACATGAACTTTGCGAGCTGATGTGCCGCTAACCAAAGATCTATTCTACTTGAACAAACCAAAGTCTTGGGTCACGACAACCGAACTCAGGAAGTTCAAAATAAGCAAAGTCCACTAAAGCGGTATGGTCTGTTTTAGAATCCGTCATGTTAAGGGAGAAATCATCAACATGAAAGAGATTGGTGAAGTAAGGAAAAATTTCCCTGAGAGTTATAATGATAACAACAATGATATATAGTTCTCAACGCATATGTGAGAAGCACGCTGCGTTATGCGCGATCACTGCAGATATTTACAAGCCATACAAAAACGAATAAGCAAACAGTAGCACAAACGTAAAGCCTACCGTCAAGAAAGACGTGGTCGAAAAGCAAATGACCATGGTTTATGAAACTCTGGCGCATGTAACAGGGAAGTAGATAGTTCGCTTGCTTCACAGATTAACTTCTCAATAAATAAGATGTTACACTAATTTACTTTTACAAGATTGTGGGATGGGCAATTTTTTAAATAGCTCAAGGTCACTCCGGGGAGAACCCTCGAACGCATCTTTGGAATGTTTCGCCATTAGGGGATAAATATGGCGCCCGGAAAATGTCAAGATAGGTCGGCTTTGGAGAGGCAAGGTGAACGATTGGGCAGATCCCAACATCGGGCTTCGTCGATTGCTCGGAAACGTCAAAAAGTTGAACATCTCGAGAACCGTTCAGCCAAGAAGAAGTTCCTTGCGTCCACCCGTCGTAGAAGCATTTCCTCGTTCAGTAGATAATATGGGGATCAGAAAGGAGAATGTAATTTCACATGTTAAAAACCGAGCAGTACCTTCCTTCCGGCATTGTTGGCGCTATATAGCACAGCCAGTTCTTCATTGGCCACGGCTTTTACATCCTGAGGTTGCTCACAGACAACTCTACAGAATAGAAAAATGCCTCCTTTGATGGTGAAATCTGCTGAAGACTAAGCGCATTGATTCGTGCAAATGGCCGATCCCTTAAGTGAATCTGCAGTTGATCGCCGGAACTGTAGTTCATTGTTGGAATTTTAAGCAGAAGAATGAACGCGCAGACTTCTTGATTTCCGTTTCTTATCAAAGTACGGATTTTTCTCTTTTGGCGGCTTCAAATTTGAAAGGCTGAACGCGCTTGAGTAGCAGATGCCTTGAAGAATCTTGCGGTAGTGAAGCAGGCGAATCCGAAAATGCAAGATTTTTAGTCACAACATATTCGTTCTTGCTGATGACCGTGAGGCAATGAGGTGTTTTCTTTTCTTCTTTTTTATCTTTACAGGTGATAAACCAGACTTCAGAGCTTTCCAGGTAATCTTCCAATAATCGCGAAGAATTATGGACGGGAATCTATCGTAAGAAGTTACAGAGGTCCGCGACGCAAATTGTGATCATTAGAAATACACAGTACCGGTTGCAAATGCATTTACCATAAACCCAGGGCAACTTTCTGCATTGATGTGTTCGTCGAGCCTGGCACTTAGGTTGCAAACTTTTCATCACCAAGCTGGGTGACATCATCAGTGCGTAGATGTTTCAATGTGTAGTTTTGAGGGTGGAGTTTGATGAGGCTCAATGGATGCTCTCTCTTATATAGCATAGTACGTTAACCTCCTGACCTGTATTGTGGTTGGTCGCTTTCCGTTGTTTTTTAAATTTCGACCTGACCCACGATTGGTTGATTATGTTGCATCTTTACCTTGACCCCATGTTTGATTGGTTATTCCCTGTAGTCCTTCAATCTGAGCTTGAGTCTGGTTGGTTGCCCCGTGTCGCTGCCGCACACTGATCTCGAATCGGATTGGTTGTAATTTGACTGAGTGGGTCACCTCTTTGTTTCGAAATTCCGTCCGGTTGGTTATCCATCGTCCCGTTTTGACTTCGGCCTGATCTGTTCAAGCTGCTCCGATTGTGTTTACCGGCATTTGGGCCCGATAGTGTCCACGTCTCCTTAAGTCTCTGGTTCATAATGGTTCATAGATTTTGTTCACCTCAATGCGTTCGCTGATTAACCTGAGTGACGAAAGCCAAGCCTCAAGAAGTGCTCTTGCATGTCTGGTGTTTGCCTGAGTAAGGATTTCTGCTATATTCAGGTTGAAGGAGTGTCCAGTTTCATCCTGGTGGCCGGAGATGAGGGAAAAGTCGATGTGCCTCTTGATGGCCAGTTCGTTTCATGTATTCGTGCTGACACTTTCCGTCCGAGTTGGCCGGAGCAATGTTGTCCACATTTGCTGTGTTGGTTCTTGTAAGTGGCGTTTCTTCTGCCGGCAGGTTTGGTGGTATCCTTAGCGAAGTTGCCGTTGTCTTGTGTGCTAGTGTGATACCATGTGGTCTCAAAAGTCTTGCTGTCAGTTCTGACAATTTTGATGTATGGCAGTACAGTCCGTTGTGATGATGGCTCGGTAGACTCGAAATCTCTTTCTTTCTGTGGTAGATTCCGCTCAAAGAAATACTCAGAAAATGTTCTTTCTGTTCCTTCCTTCGAAGTTGTGTGGCGCTGCAGTGTGTTTCATCTCAATGAGGATTTGGTTCATGTGTGTTTTTCCGACAAAATAAGATCTCTAATGTTCCATCAGGTTTGCGGTTGATTAGTACACCTGAGAATTGTAGTTGGTTGCCGGTCTCAGCCACATCTTAAATCTAACACATCTGAGAACGTCGCATGGTAGTCTGTCTTCAATCAGTGAGCGTTCAAGGGTTGCGAAGGTATCGTCAACATTTCTCATCCACCATTTTGCTTTGATCATTGGTAGCACGACCATCTATGTGATGAATCCGGATATGGGCGGATACGCTGTAATTCCCCAAGGATGTCCGTAGATATGACTACTGAATTTGAATTGTGCTGGCTAACAGCTCCATGAGATTCTGTGATGAGACGCTGGTCAACGATAACGAGAAGTGACTACCGCACGAACATACGAATCGCAGTCAGGTAGCACAGAGGTCAACAATACCCTAAAACCCATGAAGAACACAGAAGACCGCGATTTTTAGACAAGAGTGTATTTACTCTCAAAACAAAGGCAACGTATCAGACCGGCGTCTGTGCATGTAACATGCAGGCCAGTCGCTTTCGCTCTGACTGTCCGTGGCACTTGTGGAACGAATTCGGGGCATTGCGGAGGCACCGGGGAACAGCATTATTCCGAAGTAGGGGTTCAAACAGCAGTCCTGAAAAGAGAAACAATGCGAACGAGCACGAACCAAAGGCCCAGTGAGACCTGCACATGGCCTAGGCAAACGCGAAATAAAAAGGCACCGAAAACAGCAGTGCGCCCCGTTACACAATTCAAGTTCAATCCGTGTGCGCTCGCTAGTTTTGGTTGCACGTTACAGTGCATACTGTAAAGCAGCATGCCGTGGACGCCATTTTGGTTTTCGTTCGTTTAAGTCTTGTGCATATCTTATTGGGCCCCTGGCTCACGCTTGTTCGCATTGTTTCTCTTTTCAGGACTGCTGTTTGAGCCCCTACTTCGGAATAACGCTGCCCTCCGGTGTCTTCACGTTGCACAAAGTGGATTTACGAATGTGTCGGGTACATGAAACCAGAACGTCCGGCTTGCCTGTTGTATATAATGTAACGCGCGTCCGAAACCAGCAGGAGCGCACAATATTGAAGAATAACGTCCGAATTGATGCGTTAGAAGTGGAATGGGCCAGCCAAAGACAGAAGAGAAAAAGTGCTCTAGAATTAGGCTTTAGCATGTCACGGCGCGAAAAGATAATATTCAAATTCGTCAACTAATTTTCGATGATGGTTTGAAAAGTATACTATTTTGCGATAAAATAGACTCCTGATAACAGATTCCATATGCTTTCTGGTTTCGATGATCCATGTACTCGTGAATTTACCTCTAGCAGCCTTCGTAATATTTCTCTGGGTAGCGTGGGTTGGATGGACGTGAAGAGTTCTGTGACATCAAGCGAACTCATCGCTTCGTCTTGTCCTATCCTGACGCTTTTTTATATGCTCACGGACAGCGGAGCATCGCTGATGGGTTGTTCTGATCCGTCGGTGAGATATCTTAATTGTTCAAATCGGTCTTTACTCAAGATGTAGATCATTGTCCCCGGTAGAATTACAGTTGGTCACAGTGAGATACCATCTTTGTGTATTCTTGGTGGTCCGTTGAAGTGGGCACTTGTCGCTTGTCTCATGCGTAGCCTCCAGATTCTTTAGTATGATGTTCGTTTCGTCAGCTGGGTTTTTTGGTGAGATCAGCAGTGGGTAGGCGGTCGACAGTTGTGTCGGTGAGCAGTTCAGCTTCCGAATTTTGAATTTCAAACCCAGGAACTTATGAAGGCCCGCGCCTGTTAACCTTTTGATGCTTGAGTGGTGTGATCTGGAAATTGACCGGACTGTGTTTTCTGTCGATACGGATGCGTTCACTGCTGGTCTAAGGGTATGGGTAGAAGAGGAAAAATGACAAATCTTGGTTGCCCTAAACAGCATGAACAAATTACACTTCAAGTTGACCATCACTCACACTCGATCGCAGCGTTCACATTGAGATAGGCTTTTCAGCCAGCCTCTTTCGAAAAGAAGCTCTCGTTAGAGTTCGTCAGTAGTGAATATCCTTGCCACTTGAAAATAAACCAAATCTCCGAATACTCATCAGTAATCTAAAATATCGCCTTGCTGGTTTAATGAGTTCTGTGATCTCGATCTGTCTCGGAGACCCTAATCGCGAGGTCAACGATTGGGGTTAACAGGCAGTAACTGTGTCTCCTCTCGAGACGATCGGGCAACCTGATCATTGCTCGCAAGCTCGAGTGATTGAGCGTTCAGATTTGATCATTCGGTCGTGCCTAATGTGAGGTGAATGGCGCAGTGGTTAACACGGTTGCCTCATGATTGGAATGTCCGAAGTTCAAATCCCGGCCGTGGCAAGGATATGCACTACTGACGAGCTATAATGAGAGCGAAACTCGAGTCTAATGCTTCTTTTTGAAAGAGGCTGGCTGAAAATTCCATTTGAATGCGAACGCTGCGATCAAATGTGAGTGATGGTCAACTTGAAACTTACACTTCGATTAGTACGAAGTAAGAGAAAGATTGTTCTGAAAATCCGTCTAGCTCCTTTTTGAGTGTATCTATGCCCGCAGTCTTAACAATCCTTGCAGGCAGTCTGTTCCACGAGTTGACTACCCGGCTAATGAGAAAGTTAAATCGGACAGCCCTTAGTGATCTTGTTTATTTGTTTCTGAACCAATAACCTTTTAAATCTCTGTTTAGACGAACCTAGCACAAACCTGCTAGGACACAATATTCCAAGTGGTGGCGAACTATAGCCGAGCACAGTGGAAAGAACACTGCTAGACAGGAGTTAGCGATCAAGAATTTCGACCGATATGACAATTTCTTCACGCAGTCTACCTTGTTCATGATAACTCTCATTCGTCCCTTATCAGCTGGCAGAATAACGATGTTGTCATCTTTTTTAAGGCTGTACAATGATGGTCGTTCACTTTTGGTAAGTTTGCTGGACAGCCATTTTACCTTTAAAACTATACACTGAAACACTCAAGCTGTGTTGATACCACCTCGCCTGGTGATTAGACGTTTGCAACCTGAATGCCAAGCTCAGTGTGCGTACCAATAACAAAACCGTCAATCCGAGCTGCGAACAACATCTCCACTGTTCCCAACTATCAGAAACAGATAGTTTTTACACCGTGGTAATAACAAAGCACGTCAGTCAACTAAGTCGTGATGTAAGCAATACTTTACGCGCACTGAATATTCGTGCAATAAAACAACAATGGAACAAAACGATCTGTTATGGATTACTATCACTACCTAAAGAAAGGCTCATCAGTTGTGTAGTTGGACAAAGAAGGAAACCAACAGTGTTACAAGGTATTTACATTGTCTCTCAACAACCTCCCACGATAGATTTCACTACATTAAGTCCGCTATGTGCTGGAAGAAGGTTCCCCTTCAATGGCGGGGAAATTCCAGCGAATTCGGTTCCTCCAGGTGTGTCATAAAGGATATTGCCACGGCTATCTCACGACAACAACGACCATGTTGAGTCGTTCCTGGCGATTTAGGGCAATTCGCTCAGTAACGCCTACTCAACGATTTCAATAGCGCCTATTCAGACGATCAACACAACGGTAACATTTCTCAATTCCAGAAAACTTCAGTAAAAATGATCAGATGTAATGAAATTTACAAGGTACTTTTTGACAAAACTACATTAAGGGTGACATCTCACTTTGAATGCGAATCAGTCCGGCACAGAAGTTATCCAGCAAACGGACGTTCAGAATGCGTTAACCACACACAAGTCCGCTTGAGGCCACCAATCAACGGGGAATTAAACAATAAAAACAATCGGGCGCAGATGGCGGTGGGTGCGAGTAAAACAATATCGGGATTAGAAGTATTAATAGACAAAAAATGCCAGTTGTAAAAGGAAGAAAGCAAGTTCTGTGCGGTTATGGTACAATATTCATCTTGATCGTGTACTACACACGGCAGAGACTAATAACTCTATTTCGGGATCGGCCTGCTACAAACAAACAAACACGCCTCAACCCTCAGTATGATGCTCTGATAGTATAACTTTTTCGTTTGGAGATCTTCACTTCAGCAAAAACAGTAACAAACCATCGGGTCTTAGCAAGGTACGATTTTCAGGATCGTCACAGATGAACACAAGCGGTCGACTGTTATTTGTTCGTTCCACCCGCATCACGTAACTGAGCAGCGCCTCCTCATTCATAACCTGGTGGTGAGTGATAGAATTAATTACCTGTCGGGTGGTCCTTATTATTCTTTCTCAAATCCCATCGACGGCTAGTCTCAAGTGGGTTAAAATGCCAGTCGATTTTACCAAGTAACAAGCATTCAGCAATTTTTCTTTGATATGAAGCTAACAGTCTCTTCTTCAACCCTAAATATGCTACTACAAACCTGGTCCCGTTGCCGCCATATATAACTTCCGAAGCACCTCTTCCACCCACAAAACTAATAAATGCCATCACGAACGAATGAGCTGACAGTGAGTGGGCAACTTTCAAATGGATAGTGCGAGTCTGGGAACAAGTAGACATACAGCCGCAGCGCTTGTGTTTGCTTTCATCTATCTTTACCTTGAGGGGACCAATATAATCCGCACCTGTGTACCGGGGTGGATACCCATAGGCAGTCACGCTGTTTGTTCGTAATGGGGTCAGTAGGCGCTCGCATGAATTGGAGAAAAGTAATCTGCATCTATAGTAAATAATAACCACGCACCTAACGGTTGCCTTCCCTTTTGACGACTGAAATTTCGTCCGAATGGACTCAAGTACATGTGTTGCACACATGTGACTTTCCATCTAGTGGTGGTCTGCAAGCCCCGTGACTGTGCTGTGTGACAGTAAAATGAGAGGCGTTGTATCGTCTTTGTCAGCACCACTGCTTGCCTATTTTCCGAGACACAGCAGACAGTCTAGTATTACCTGACTCAACTGAGACAGTGAGGTTAGCCTTGGGGTATTCCAGGTCACCAGAAAAACACTCTTTCTGGACAAAAATGGTCAGCTCACTGGTTGTTCGTTCCATTTCGAGTACACGCAGCGGTCCTGAGTCAACCGGAAGTCCTTGGCTCCCAGACTTTATTAGGACGGCAAACCCAACGAAGCGAGAGAGGCATGCCACTGCCTTCACCGACTTTACTCAATTGGAATATCGTTTTATCACGCATTCTAAAATAGGGTTGACTGCACGCACCAACTCAACAGTCAGAACACACTTGACCTCACAGTTCTCGTCTGTCAATATACTAGAAAGTAATCATATTGATCAGCTGCTCTCCAAAAGCTCTAGAAACTCCGATCCCCGAAGCCAATGCTTTATCTCCTGTGAACATGAGTGTGATGCTCCTCTCAGTGCTACATCGTCCAGCGTCACCCCGGAAGGCACAGGTCTCCACTGTGATGTAATGGCATACTCACCCATCAATCTTACTCGGTTCGCAACGAATATCGCAAAGCGCGGTGTGGTATTTGAAATATATTACAGTACTATCATTGAGTCTATTCACAAAACTGCGTGGTCGATACGCATTCTCAGTTCGTCTGCAAGCGGTCGTATCAGTCTTGCTGCGAGGACGGCCACCGTGAGTCTATGTTCCGGGATCGTTACTATTTTACGCGTGGCCACCCACGATTTGTCTGGAATTAAGGGGCATTTAACGGAACCGCTGGGTGCTATCAGCCTAATATACCCCAACGCACAGTATCCTGTCTCAGATGCATCACAAACCAAGTGCAGTTTTATTCCGATGGCTGCAGATATAATCGGAAAAACACAACGAGACGCTCCAACTGATTTAACAGATGGGACGATCGGTCTGTACTATTAAGCTATCCCAACCAAGACCTTGGCCACAAAGGTCCTGCAACAGATTGCGGGCTGGAAATAACATCGGAGCAACTACACCCGAAGGGTCATATAAAAAGTAACGAATTTCAGGATACCCATTCTGACATAATACGTATCCGCAAGGTGCATTTGAAACTGGAAGTAATCATTTGTCACTCCCCACGTCACACCCGAGGCTGTTTAACGGACAACCTTCCTAAGTTTCGGTTCACCTTTATGTGCAGTCTATCCTCCAAGGTATATGTTCAGCAACCTCCGCGCTGCAATATGTCCACTTTGCACTACCCACTCCTCTGTAACAGGATGCAAAGTTCGTCTGCAACGGATATAGCATCCTCAGTCGTCTCGAGTGAAAAAACAGCCAGCCACATGGAAGTTATCCTTGGATATCGTTGAGGGTATAAACTTCTGTCCATGGTAATTAGCCACCCGATGAAACGAAAAGTTTGCACAGAACAGTGAGGAAGTGGTACCAAAAGAGTAAACGTTTAACTCATATGCCTCAAGAGGTTCATTCGAAAAAGGTGAGCCTCACCACAGGAAGATTAAAGTCCAACTGTTACATTTCGGAACCCGAACCTGCAACAACATTTTTTCAACATCTGCCATGATGGCTATCGAATGCTTGCGAAAACGGAGCAGCACTCCAATAAGATTGTTGATCGAATCAGGCCCTCGCGGCAGAACGTGACTGGTGCACCCCAGCGCAATCGAATGCTACTCGCACCTTATCCGGCTTATTCGGATTAAGTGCTGGATGATGTGCTAGATACCACCGTCTGGGACGATCAATGCTTTGAAGGGAAACCCTTCTTATGTGGCCATTTCTGATATGGCTGAATTTGACGACTGCATGCTCCTATTTCAATTTGGTATACCCGAGCAGCCCTCACTCAAGTGAGTACAGACGCCGCCCACACACCGCACGGTAGCCAGGTAGTTGGCTCGTCTCTTGCCAGCAATGGCATACTTATCCGGTAGTGACCACAAGAAAAGGATACGGAAGCTTCCACCCTAACCAGGGCTTCGTTATCCTCGATTGACAGAGCCATTTGTCCGAGACTGCCTGCTCAGTGATTTCCAACTCAACACATTCTTTGCATTCTATCTTCCAGGGACACCAGTCAAGCACCCACGCGGTTTACACTCTTGGACATTCCGGGTGTAGCACGAATTTTACCCCTGAGGCTCTATCTAGGGACTGTTCTAATAGCCTACTGTTCCCTTCTGGTTTCCCTTCATTCTCCCAATAACCAACAGGCCTCGGGAACATCGCATCCAATGAGAACGCCTACACTTTTTTCTAGGATACCGGTGAAGTCAATTCCCGCCACTGAGTCTACTGTTCTGAATCCATCAGGGATGGTCTGTCGATCTGCACAACGGACAAGTCATCGACAGTATCAGCTGACTCCACAAGAATGGTTTTGGCGTTATTCAGAGATTGAACCACAAGTGCCACTCGATGGCATGGTACTATACGTGCGCCATGCAGAGTGCGAGTAGGGGGTCAAATTAAGTCTGCAAGCTATTTTCTCGTTTACAAGGGTGATGTGTGAACCATCGTCCAAAAGTGCAGACGTCTCAGTGGAGCACGTTTGTCTCACTAACAGAACAGGCACAAGGCTCAAAAGAACACCGTTCGGACTGGTAGAAGTTGCATCATATTGTGCAGACTCTTCACTTGTCTTGGGCGTACGTGGTGACACGTCATCATTCATCAGAGTATGGTGACGCCCACCACAACCAGACCTCAGGCACTTACCACGGACTCCACATGACTTGGCCACTTGGTTGCTCTTCATACAAACACAGCACTGTCTGTTGGGCCCGGCTGCATTCCCACGTTGTTCTGACGATTGGGCAACGATGTGCTGTATGCACATCTGCATAGGCAACAACGAGCAGGTCTGCTATTAAAGATGATGGCCGTCAAGTTAGCATGGCATCTGGGCCTCTTGAGGTCAGTCACATCCAAAGTGCTAGGAGTAGTGGACTTCGGATCGGACAACCTAACTAGCTGGCCATTCTTTCCTTAATGAAGGTCGATAAATCGGCTAAGATGGGATACCCTCCAGAAGATACATATCAGCCCATCTTTCTTGTAAGCCTCTAGATAATCGTTCAACCACCCGGATCAAACTGGTGAACCTATATAACTCCCCCTACCTACCTGACTGGAACAGTATGACTCTGCATGCCCGAATTTGGGTGGCTAAGCACCTGAGGCCGTTAAAATCAGAAATACCCAACCTAGGACCATCAAACAGTTCGTGCGTGACAGATAGTACGATCTCATGTGGGCGAATAAGCCGACTTGTGAGTGTGTCTACAGCTTCTTTATATCCTGCCGACCCAGGCAAAAGCACACAAAGCTCCGTGTATTTGTTCACTTTACCACGGCAATAATAAATCAAATATGAAAGCCTTTGGTCATCGTAATTCAATCTGTTTGCAACGTTATTTTCAAATTTTTTATAAAAAAACCAAGAAAATGTCGTGGCGGTCCATCAGAGGGCTCGACCTCGATCTTACGCAGATCCACACTTAGTATTAGTGCCTTCAGTGACTTCCAGCATTCTCATAACGTTACTCAGCTGACCGTACCGAGCTGGTGAGTGGGATGTTCTTGTGTCGTCACGTCCTTTTGGTTTGATTGAAACAACTCTATTCGGGGTGTCTGTAAGAATCTAGCAATCTCTGCTGATGCTCAGGCCTTCTACGCAGCGTATGCTCCTTTTGGAAAATAACAATTCTCCTTGCCCCAGCTGTGCCTCGATGGCAGCCAGAATGGAGGGTTCTGGTGGGACATGAGTATTAGGTACTCGGTCTGCCTTCCCTGATAGTTCTTCTACAAGGTCAGGCTTCTGAATGGCTTTTGTAGCCCCAAACACCGCGAATATAAGAAACAGCAGAAATATAATCAATTCCAGCTTACTCCGCGGAAGCAGAGGAGATAGAAGGTAAATTGTTAAGCCTCAAAATGTCAGGAGCACACGGATTGACTGAAAGTTCACGTGTCCAGAGGTTGGGTTCAGAATTGAAATGGAGGGGCACCACACGCTCCATCAGCAGCCGCATCTTCGACAGATGAGGATCGAGAACCTTCGAAGCCTCAAGAACTTCCCGAGTCTACAGCGCAAGGGATCGGCCGTGTTGAGGTTCGTAACATCATCAGGTACGATAGGCTCTCCAGTCCGGATTCTTCCGTGTATTCGTCAACCATGCATTATATACTCAAAGCAGGATGCGGAGCGTGCATGGACAGAGTTTTCATTGAGCTGAACAACAGCTAAGTAGTTTATGTGTACAATGAACATCACTCATGAGAAATACTGCGCAGCAGGGGAGAGACTCTATGGACGCCATGGTCTCAGTAGCTTACTTGCGGATCACTGTAGGACTGCCGGATAGGAGAGTAAGCAAGGTGATCTTACCAGGGTGATTTGCACACTGCCTCAGACACGTCCCGAGATTCCCCCGAAATCTATCAAAGAAGTCGATCTGGTCATTACGAACAAGGCTCACCTGGTAGATAGGGTGGTCATCAAACCACCCCTCGGGCATAGGGACCACATGCTACTAACCTTTGGCTTTATCTGTTACTGGCTCCAAAACGCTGTAACAAAGATTTCATTCCGAAACTTCCAGAAAGCATACTTTAACGCATTGAGGACGTTCTTAAGAACACTCAGTCTCACATTCGACTCAGCGAACTTGAACTGCCTTTCCTTTAAAGCTGCCATTCACGACGTCGATGAGGCATTTGTTCCTCGGAAACTATGGAAGTTCTCCTCTCGTGCACCGCTTCCGCGAAACATACGCAGCCTTCTTGAAGTACGTTCTCGCCTATTCTCTAAACGGAAGCTAACGGATAAGCCAGGGGATCTAGAGGCCTTTCGCTCTGTACGAAACAGGTGCAAGCGGAAAATCCGGCAACACACCCAACACGTACATTCGAAAATGCTACAAATAGCTCACGAGAATAAGAATTTTCTTTTCCAGTATATGCGTCGCCAGAGAAAAACTAAGCCCTCAGCGCCTTCTCTGCGGCTTCCCGACGGAGAAACCTCCTCCAACCCCCAAGTGGTTGCCGAGGTGTTCAGAGAATACTACTCATCAGTCTACAATGTGGATCTGCCAAACTGGCATCCAATTCTCCCGCAGAGACACTTCCAACAACCCATCCTGACAGCTGACTTTTCTGTGTCTGACGTTCAGGACCTCTTGCTTAAGATCAATCCTTATAGTGCCATGGGACCAGACAAGATCCATCCCCGGATCCTCAAAGAAGCGGCCGTCAGTTTGGCGATGCCTCTCTTCGATCTGTTTAAACAGACACTTCGGACAGGCACTCTTCCGGAGGCATGGAAAGAGGCCAATGTCTCACCTATATTTAAAACAGGCGATCGTCATTCTCCTGCTAGTTATCGACCGATCAGCCTTACCAGCATCCCATGCAAGATAATGGAGCGACTGTTAAAACGCACTATCTTTAAGCATTTCTTCTCAAATAACCTCTTCTCTTCGACCCAGCATGGCTTTCTTCCTGAGCGGTCATGCATAACTAATATGTTAATCTTCATGGATAGCCTAACAGAGGCCAAAGACAATGGTCATATCTCGGACGCTATCTTCTTCGACTTTGCCAAAGCCTTCGACCGTGTCCCACACGGTCCTCTGCTGCACAAACTAGAAGCCTATGGGATTCAAGGAGAAGTTCTCCGCTGGATAACCTCCTTTCTTGGTAACAGGACTTTCAGAGTAAAAACCGGTTCAGGCCTTTCGTCCCCATCCCCAGTCTCTGTGGGGGTCCCTCAAGGATCGGTACTTGGTCCATTGTTGTTTCTTATTTACATCAATGATCTCCCCGATTTGATCTCTAGCAACGCTCTCCTTTATGCCGACGACTTAAAAATCTGGAACGCCTGTGACCCCAGTGCATTGCAGATTGACCTTGATCGTATTAAGTGCTGGTCAGATGATTGGAGTCTCCCTCTAAACGACAGCAAGTGTGCGCACATGTCATTCGGAGGAGACTCCGGGAACCTATTCGTGATACGTGGTGCACAAAGTGTAGTAGATATCACGAAAGTAGACCTCAAAAAAGACCTAGGGATCTGGCTATCGTCTGGTTTGTCCTTCTCTTATCATCACCAGCTGGCCGCCAAAAGGGGTCTCATGACTCTCGGAATGATCAAACGAACCATCCCCCGGATTGACAAGCGTGCCTTTCACACGCTTTACAGAGTCTACATAAGACCATTGCTCGAGTATGCCAATCAAGTCGTCTACACCGGTTTGAAGAAGGACATACTCGTCATTGAACGTGTCCAGCGGGTAGCCACCAAATTGGTCACTGGCTTACGGTGTCTATCCTACGAGTCCCGCCTTGAAATTCTCGATCTTTATCCACTTAAGTTTCGAAGACTCAGCGGCCACTTAATTCTTACACACTTTCTCTTTAGCACAGGACTCGTGCAACAATTCTTCACCCTAGTGAGTGATAACAGTCGAAGAGGCCACGACAAGAAGCTCTATAAGCTTCGACCTCGGACCTTCCTAAGACAACAGTTCTTCTCTTATAGAGTTATGAACTACTGAAAGAACCTACCACTAGAGATTGTTAGCTGCTCTTCTAAAGACCGTCTCAAAGTGTTATTGGATTCTCACCTACTTAATAAACCGTAAGATTAGTAATTTAACATGTTCTGCTAAATTATTGTTTCACTCTGTTCTTGGTACTTTCCGTAATCCCCAAGAGCGGTGCTACGCCCCTTTTTCAATGACTGCCTTTCAGGTCAACAGAAAACCGCCGGACATTGAAACGAACAAACTGACTGGATACGGGTAGTTTGGGCTTCCAGCCTCGAACCCGTGTACGAATCGCTGAATCGCCGAATCTACGATATCCACAAACCTATGGAAATGTAGGTACGTAGAACTGAGATTTTGTTAAGCTGTGTGAATGTTACATGCAGGCCAGCCGACTCTACTTTGGATGCCCGTGACTTCACGGACCAACCTTCGGGCAACGTGGACGCACCTGGGGACAGCGCTCTTCCGAAGTAGGGGTTCGAACGACAGTTCTGCAAAGAGAAACAATACGAACAAACATGAGCCGAAGGCTCAGTAAGCCATGCACACGACTCACTCAAACGAAAGCTAAAACGGCACCGACAACACAGCAGCACGCCCCGTTACACAACTCAAAATCAATCCCTGCGCGCTCGCTGGTTTCGGATGCGCGTTACAGTGAAGACCTCAGATAAATGAACGGCCTCAGATTTTTTTAGTGGAACCCGGAGCAACGCATTCGTTACAACCACCCAATTTGTTTTAAACGTCCACATCAAACGCTGCAAACAACATGGCGCTGCTTGTTTGTTTTGCGCGCGCCCGCATTCTGCTGTGGAGGTTTTCCTACTTGGTGGCCCTTTGAGTTCTAGACCTTTCATGTTATATAGTATCACTTTTTCATTAATCACGGAAAGTTATATGGTGTTGTAAAAAGCTCAAAAATACAAGTTTACACGGTGCTGCGTATGGAAGGTACGGCTATTTGCTCTTTTCACGAATCCTATTTTAGTTTACACAGATTATTCTAGCCATTCCGCGGACTCAGTAACTCAAAAAACGAAAAAAATGGGAGCAGCTAGAGGACGCTTTGAGGTTTGACTAGTTGTCAATGTTGGTATGATTCTTGTAGAAAAACGCCATTCGTGTGTCTGGTGACTGGTCGGAACAGCTGAGTTCCAAGGGAAAGATCTATTTCTATAACTGTATCACTGAGGTGTCGCAGTGGCAAAAGCCTCCTGATTGGAAGCTCCCTGATATGGATCATGAAGAGTTACTTCGGCTTCTTGGAAGTCGTGAGCAGGTAACGGTTGATGGTGAGTCTCTTATTCTTAATGGTTTACTTCTTAGGGAAATCCACGAAGCGTCCGCATGTGACGTCGTCCGTCGCCGTAAGTGGAGTTAGGGAATCCGTCTATGGCAATTGCTTGTCACCTAAACGAGGCAAGTATGCGAGCGATGTGCGTCGGGTGAACCAAGCAGCTGGAGATAAATTCTCGCCAGCCTTGATGGATTCATCAGTGACGCGTGCAAACTGTTTGACGGAACTTACTCCCAAGTCTTTCAATCACCGGTCACGTCCCGCCTCACGGTCAAGTCCCAAGAAAAACTGTACGTTCACATATAGAATTATCATTCTTGTAGATGATCATCGTGGTTCCCAGGCTTTCGGTTTCACTGCACAGTCCAGAAGGCACCTGACGAATAACCTCTCTGGTAGATTGCATCCGACCGACGATATGGACATATCCCCCGGAAGTTCTCCCATGTCCGGTGGGAGCTCGCCATCACATACGCTGGCAAACACCCAGTCGCCACAACCGGCTAAATGTGTTCGGAACAATCCGCACAACCTCGACGTTTCTCAGAGACTTACTTGTAGTTCCGCAAAAACGTTGGACGTAAACAATTGCAGTGGCGATTGCACAAAAAGGGGTGGGTTACGATTAGTTAAACTTTGAGTCACTTGAAACGTCAAACATGAACCGAATGATATTACCGTTCTCATCATACGTGTTTGGAGTTGAAAATGAATCGGCAGCACCCTACTGTTATTTTATTTCGTAGGGAATTCAGCAACGTGTGCAGTGACTTGGACAATCTGTGAAGACCGGGAATCGACATAAACGTCAACTTCGGCAATAGCGTTCTTGTCCTGTTTTCAGATGTATAACCGTTTTTAATGAATTTTCTAAATCATCTCACTACACGATCCCAATACCCACTGACGTAAGTCTGCGTAGGTCAATAGTATCCAGTTCACATATGACTGTAACCTGTTTGAGAATGGCGGTTGTGCTGGTCGTTGAACTAATATCAATGTGTTGATGTTCGAAGCACTTCACTGATCATCGACTTATTTCATTGGCTAGGCCTGGTCTTAATGTTCGAACTCGAAAACAAAAAAGACAGGGCCTAGACATAGAGTGTGTTGTAGTTCCTTGTCCATATCTTCCACTTATCCGGAGGTGACTTAAAACCGCTACTACTCTTAATGGCAGTCCGTAATTTGGGAAGTTACCCCGTGGCTGATGCCTGCCACTGGTTACTCCCGTTCTACTGTTTAACCTTAAGTCAGTGCAATGGCTACCTATGTATTCATCTTGTCCCCTTTTGCACCTAATTTACCGGTTTACTGTTACCTCATCCCACCGGACCCAAGTACTTAAAGAACACATAGGATTCCGACCTACTTGTAATTGCACTCTCTTCCCTGCATCAGGTTTTGGTACCTCGACACTTACGGTCAACTAACAGCTGGTAGTGTGATGTTAGGCCCGAAAGTCGTTATCAGTCTGGCCTCTTCCTTCCTAGAGGATTCCCGTTAAGTTTGCTAGTCGTATGTTCACTACAGGCGTGGCGAGAGTTTTTGGGTAACTTCCTCGGACTTTACTCTCTGCTCACTTTTATGCTAGTCATTTTGGAGGTGCGGTTGAATAATCTAGTGATTCTAATGTGGAACTTGTGGGCAATGTGCTGACCGACATGAAGTACACAATTTGAGGTCTAACCACCCATTCACTAACTCAGAGCCGCCTTGAGCCTGACTGGAACGTGCTACAGCTCAGCCCGCTACTCACTCCAACAGTGACTGGAGAAGTTAGCTGAAAAAGCCTTAGAATAATGAAAAAAGACTGCGCAGCAGGTTAAAATGGTGTAAATGCAGGTACGCAATTGACAGCGGCGCATTGCTACTTCGCATAGCGTGTCCACCCGTCGATTTGAGGGTTCACTAGGGCTTCAGTCAAGTAAGTGACATCCATCCATTCTCCCTAATGGAACAGTCGGCGCCTGTTTAATTGGTGACTAACGCCAGGTATGAGAAACGCTCATCCGACGTTCATAGTGCGCATCCTAATCACCACGGAGCATGCAAACGGGTTAATTGACCAACTGATCGGGTGTCCGAAACGTTCCGTAATGCGCGCCGGTGAATGGCCGCATTGCATAAGCTATCGTGGTAGTTGTGGGCTAATTGGCGGAAACAACTGAGTCGTCATCAGCGTCATAACATAACACCTATGAGCCTGATCAAGGGATACTGTAACTCGGGCCGCCGCCCACCTCAACAGTGACGTGGAGTATCCTAGAAGAAATGTTTTTGAAAAGGCTATGATAATAATAATTAGGCAGAAGGCACGTCACTGACTGGCAGATCGCCATCTCGGATGGCGTTCCTAACCGACGATTCGAGTGATCACAGGACCCCAGCCAGGCAGGCGACACCTGTCCACTTTGCTCAGTGGGACAGTCAGGATCTTCATATTTCGTTGCTGCTTGACTAGCACGCGGTTTTACCCAACTGCTGGTGATCTCAGTATGTAATGCTCGGTACAGCAAACGCTCAGCTGATACGCGGAGTACGCGACCCAACTATCGCAAACTGTGCAACGCGATCAGTTTATCGCACATCCGAACGTTCCGAAATACGCACCAGCAAACGGTCACATTGCTCACGCGATCAATCCGCCTAATGTGGGCTGATTGGCGAAGACACTGTCAACATCTTCGTTGCAAACAGGCCACGTTTTCGAACCATAGCACAAACCAAAGCGCGCACGAACGTCACATGCTATTCCTTTTCACGGCAATCGGACGTCTTTTCGATGCCAAAGATGACACGCTGGCAAGGATAACTCGTGNCAAGGATGGATGAGTAGGATGCGGCTTATAGTATGCACACGAACCACAGTATGGTGTGATCTAACGGAATCAATCCAAACATACGCGCAATTCAATCGAGTGACCGTTTTTAGAACCGCCTTCAATTGGACTAGTCAATGTACACCCATCCTAATCTGTGACTAACTCTACAGACAGTGTTTATCGCAGTCAATATCTTTCTTGTTACCTGTAATCTGCTTTTCATTCCATGGGCGTCATCACGATGTGCATCCTCTGAACTTTGTTCCATTTTTTCAGAAGTCGTCCTTGTGAAGTGAATGAAGCAGTCACCGGCCCGTCTAAAAATATCCAGTTTGTAATTGGCGTTATAAGTCGCTTGCGAGCGTCTCCAGGCATTCCTTCCGAAAATGGCTGATCTTTCTGTTGGCGTGAGAATTCGCCGGCAAACGAATGTGTCAGTTATTGTCTGTTGATGCTGATTCATAACTTTCTTAGACTAGTGTCACCCATCCTAGACTTTACTGTGCAGATTTCGCATGCTCAACTCGCACGGTATACGCGTTTGTTTTACTCAAATACATCTACTCCAGGGTGGTTTTTTGATTATTGTCATCTTTTGTAATACCAGATAATGGTGGATCTGGAACCCTGCGGCAACTCGTAGACGCTATCCGTGCTTCTATTGGCGGGTTGCTGGAACAGTCACCGAGCTCGACAACCTCAAAGTCGATCCCAACCACCTCACCGCAAGTCTCACGATCCCAGCAGGGTACGTTGTGTTCTCGGGGGGTGGAACTTCCTTCCAAATCCTACGGTTCTGTCAGTGAACAAGAGACTCACCGTTCGTTGTCGTTTTCAAAACCGTCCGTGAAAAATTCTTTTCATTTGCCTCCGAACGAAGACCGATTGTGTCCTGCGTTTGGCCGTGCTGCTTTTTCCCAGATACCTTTCTCAGGCACACCGTCGGAGCAACAGCGATCTAACCTCCAAAGCAAGGTATATACCGTTAGTCAGCTGTCATGCTCATATCATCGTATACTCCAGTCAAGTTGCGCTCTGTTCATGATGGTTCAGCTATCTTAGTTGCAGACTGATGTGTTTGCTAGTTTTTGTATGTGTGAATCGGATTCTGTGGATCACGGTGTTAAAAAGGAGTGGCCGCATTGGGTTCGTTCAATCCTGGGTAATGATGTACAACAGATGCGCATTTAAGAAAGGTCAATTGGTTTAGCGTCTAGCCTGCTATGCCTTTAGTAGCGAGTAGCGTGAAAAACGTAACCTGGGCTCGAAGTTCACTTTCCTTGGCATACTTCGATAACTTCGTATGAGTTGATTTTATTTATCTGATTAGACAACCAATTTTTCTCGTCACGCGTTCAACTATCCCAAGGTTAATTGCTATTTGTTCCTGAATTTGAGTGTTCTCTGTTGATTTGCACACTTTCCAGCAAAATGTTCCGGGTTTGGTCTCAACATTAACAACCCTAGTCAATTTGATTGGAAACGCTAAATACTCGAACACTTCTACCGGGGAAAGTCCACGTGCTTCAAAGACAACTACGGTTCGACCAGCTGCTGTTACAAATACTCAGCAGACTCCGACACAGAGTCATCCCACTTCTCAACGTCACTGTCCAGGTGCGTCCCCTGCCATCCCAAGCCCACTGACCCCTTCTATACACACTGGCACCGGTAGCAGTGGTGGCAGCTCCGGGAGTACATTGACTACATCAATGTTGAATAGCGGTTGTAGTTTATCATCCCATCAAATGGATGATCTCCTTTCTGGCTTGGAATCTGTTTCTCAACAGTCTCGAGCCAGGTCGTTCAAGCCAGCCGTGGAATATTATCATCCTGCAAGGTCGCAAGTAAACAACGCTGAATATTGTGATGCTACCATTTTGCACTCGGAGTATTCCAACCGACTAACATATTCTCCCAAGGTTCTGACCCCGACGAATCACCGCTTACACCATCGCCCGCCTGATGAAACGGATGGCCGCTCTCATTGTGAGTATGTTTCTTTTTTGTTAGTTTATTTGTAGCTACTAAGAAAAAGATATCGACCCCGTAGTAATTGATTTCGGACTGACCCCATTGTTATCGACGGAATTTTTGTGTGCACAGTCGTTTTATTTGTGTGGCATAATACATTATTTTTCACTTCATTTCGGTTTCCACACAGGCATGTGTGATGTTAGTTAGGAAGCACGTGATCCCTGAATAATTGCGGACCCCGCGACATCATATACTTGACTGATGTTTTCGATGCTTGTTGATTATGAAATGACAAGTAAAAACGCACCAGGTTTTCAATTCGCATACCGACCAGCAGTTGTCGGTTGTATTTCAAGGTTCCATCTTTAAAAGCATCGGTTCGTATCCTATACGTCCTGATGCATGGATACCTAAAGGGGCGTAGACATGGGCTGCTTCCCGCTTTCATCCTTGTTCAAATCCAGTGTTTTGACGGTTGTTTCTCATTATTTTATCGAACCGTAAATTAAGGAACTCAACTTTTCCATTCTATAGCGTCTGCATGTATGCATAAACTTACTTGACTCATGCTTTCTTTCGGGCTACTTTCCTAATGAGGACTGATTTGTGGCTAAAATTGTTCATTGGGTTTCATATCTTTGTTTAATTTCATTCTTGTTTATGCATGCTGCTACGAATGTCTTCACTCGCGTGCCTCCGGTCTTTTCTTTTATGCTTTACCCCGGATATGGGGTGCAGGTTGAGTTACGAATGAGCAACGCAGGCTACTTATGATTTGTCGTTTTCTGTCACTGAGACCACTAAACATTATCCTCAACACCGGAGGCAGCAATGCTCAGTGGTTCGCACTAATGCTTAAGTTCCATGAGAGCAGAGAGAACACCTCATTTATTAACGATGACTGTATAGGCTCAAACACTCAACATCAAGGTGCCTGCACCTTGCAGAGACGAACATAGTGTGCTTGAAATTAAGTGGCACTCGTGGATTTTACCACCCTCCGTTATTACTCGATTATCTCACATTCAAGCAACAACACCATTCAAACCATAAGACCCAGTCAATAGTCGCCCTTAACCTCTCGGGCTACTGGTTCTGTAAGTCAAGGGTTCTGGCCTTTTAACTGAGCCCCGTCAGTAGTAACCAGTCCTTTGGTGAGTTGCTTCATCTAGTAAGTCAAACTATTATTTCCCCCTCGAACATAATGTCACAGTTGGTAGTTTATCTAACCATCTGTATTCGCACCCTCAAAGTCGTGCAAGTGATTCCGTGCGCTATCCGCTATTAAGTGTCCGCTTCTTGATCTCGTTTATTCGTTGGTGTCACGCCAGAAAAGTGTGCTCGACAGTTCACGGGAAAATAACGGCTTGACTGGGTTTGAACTTCTAGCTCTAAAGTAAACGGTAATCCTTTGTCCAGAAGGGTAGGGCATCTTATCCCGCTGACTGCCTTCACGTCAAATCTGAGGGCAAGTGGAGACATTCACTTTATACCGACCGAAGATATGTCAGGACGAAAAATACACTGGTTTGTGGTGGCTCACAAATATTCCGGAACCAAAAGGACATACTGAAAGGTCAAGGCCACCGGTTGCTCAGTGGGTGTGGCTTGTCGAAGGTCAAAAAGTTAAAACGTGCTGATGGTTACCTCGCATGTGTTTCTAAAGTTTCGGCTCATTCTGACCTACAAAAAGCGTTTAGAAGAGAAACCACTCCCTGACATGAAACTGTTTGCGAAGGTCAGCTTGGAAGGTTTTGGCAGGTATCTTGCATTTGTCAGCTCACCACCTCAGGTCCAAGGAGTACCCGCGCTTCACGCCCTAAAAACTCGATACCATTTCCATCAGAGGTTCAAACTTGGGAGGTCACTCTTTTCTCATGTCAGAAGTGTCCAGTTGATCTTTCCGATTGCACATCGCGTTTCTGTGGTTTAGGTTGATCTGCCTCATCGTATGCCCTGCTCCGCTGAATTTCACTTCATGAAAGGTTGATGCCCTCAGTGGGCCGTTCACTTCTTCCAGTCCTCCGCCTCATGATGCACACAGAGACGGGCTCACCGGTCGTGAAGTAGTGCGCACGATCACCTTGTCTTCCTTCACACCCCCCTCTCCCGTTTGAATCGTGCGGTTATGTGTCGTCAGCAGTTTTCGACTAAACGTATTCTATCGGCGACTTACCGTCGGAAGTGTTCGGGTTCTGGGTTGTCTGATAGATGGTCAGGAAAGCATGTAACTCTTGACTGGAGCGTTTCCATCGTAGTTTTCAGCAGTATTTAGTTTGAAGATGCCGACTAACCTCTTGACTTGCTCGTTCAATTGGGATTAACGCGCTGGGGATCGTTTGCGTCGGACGTTCGTTCGTTGATAGTAAACAGTGGGAGTGAACTCAGAGCCGTCGTCCCCACTCATCTGTGCAGTCCAAAACAGCTGGACAGTTCCGAAAGCCCCTCTGTGGTATTCGACTGTCGTGGGTTGTGAATTTCTGGTCCCTTGGTTAACCCTACAAAATCCATACAAGGCCTTTGTCAGCATCTCTAAACTGCCAGTCAAGTGTGTAGTTCACATTTTAAATAGTTTTTATCATTCAGGAAACACGATGAATATTTTTAGCGGTGTTGTTCAGTCTCGCTTTTCACATTTGACCGAAAATACAAATCGCGCACTAGTTTCATTTGGTTGATCTGTGAGTGGTGTTACTTGGGCGCCAACCGTTAGATGCGTCCGTCTGCAATTGTTGACGCTTCTCGACGGTGAGTGTTTCCGCATGTCTTCGTTGGGACTGTTCGGATGAAAGTCACGGCTTGTCTCAAAGTTGGATAAGGTTTGATCGCCTCTTTAGTTATGTCTGCTGGTTCTAAAAGTGTTCGGACAGGTTCGCCGAAGACGAATTCGATGTAAGGCTCGTGTTTTTACTTCCATGATTATTGTATCGTTGTCGCTAGGAGTTTGTGGCCCTCATGAATCTGAACGAGACGTCGACCTGACAGAAACTGATAGTATTGTGTCGAAAAATGTTGAAAATCATCATCATTTCCCATTCCCCTTCAAGTCGAACTCTTTAATCAGCGGCCAATGCACCTGAAAATATCGCTGTTACTGTAATTCTGGTTTTCGGGACTTACCGGTTGTTTTTGAGTCTTTTGCATTGCTTTGAAACAAAGGGAGTAGTGTGTGCATATTTTCTGCATACTGATTCTGGCGATTTAAACAACTTAAGTGGTTCACGCGAAAAACAGCTTGTGTAGTATTGAGGCGGAATTTTCGCTTAATGATATCAGTCATAGATTACTCGTAATATCGCAATGGAGTTTGCTTACTTTTTGCGAGTCCTTGCTATTTCTCCCTCTTGGGGGTAGTAAGTACAAGCCTTACAAAACAAAATGAACCTCAGACATTATACAGTACTAATGCTGTTGCTTTTAATTTCACATTATCTCTCAACACCAAGTCACACGTAAGCTCTTTTGATTTGAACTCGTTAACCCGTAAAGTCTTACACACCCACATCAAAATTCAAATCGTTCGATGTTATGCCACGTTGGCTATCCGTCCACCGCTTGTAGCTTGACGAAAGTCTTTCAATCTTCATCATAGACAGCAATACATCAGTGGTTCACACTAATGCTTAACTGCCACAAAAGTCTTTCAAAAAACGCGTTTCAACAGATGATGAGTTAGTCATTCGCGAATGTACCTGGGCTATCAAGATTTGTTACTAAGAAAGTGTCTCATCTGCATAGTCCGATCTTTCTTACTGGCGCTGTTACGGTTTCGCGCTTGTGGACAAGGAACAACACACAAACTGGTGAAGTTTAGCAAGGTAATTTGTCAGCCGAAACGCTGAACGTTGCCTTCCACTAAACTGTCCCCTAAACTTTGTGGCTTTTGGTCTTGTCAGAGTTGATGCACTTGTCCAGGTATGCAAGTTTCCGGATGTTTCATAAAGTTCCAAGATTGTTCTTGTATGCTTTTGTCCATCCCATAGTTACTCCTTACTCTTCGCACCAGCGAAACATGGACGATTTGCACCTCAGCTGGGGCATAATAGCATGCTTGTGTGTCAACAGTCGATCAGATCGCCTTCTAGATTATCGACAGTAAGACGGGAAAGCTGTGAGCGAACTACCTTGTTAGATACCATGTTGCGAAACTGTCACTCCATCGTACGCCCTCTACTCGTGGCGTGCCCCTCAGTGCCTTGATTTTGTTGGTGCGTCTTTCATACGGGTTTACTAGAACTAGTCTGAGCCCTCAGTAGCGGCAGCATATTAACAGTTAACTTGATCATGAAGCAAAAAATCCTAGTGCAAAATGGTGTAGCATTGCCCAGTGTGAAATAGAAAGTGGTGTAGTATAGTACAGTATAAAATCAAGGGCATTGCTCTTATTAGTGAAGTTGCTATTTTTAAACTCGTACCTCCAACATCGGGGAATCTTCCCGTTGAAACCGAACAGCCCCGTCGTGTTTTCGGATTTCGTCCGGGCTGCCGTTAAACCGGGTTGTAGATATGAATTTTAACGGACACTGCATAGTAACCTGCTTTGTGGCTCTTACGATTTCGTTCCACTAATTGCGCTTCTTAATTCCAATGTTATAAGCTGTGCTACTAGACCCAGTTAACTGCGGCATACGGATTCTATAAATCCCAGGATCGTGGCTAGCTTGTAGTGCCGAGAGGAATTAGTTTGACCCCAGTCATTTCTAGGGTTCTAGCATCCATTATACTTCGTCCACTCACTGCAGCTCGAGAGGTAAACATTAGGGAAGAACAGGCAGGGTTTCGCCCCTGGCGGGATGTGTAGATCACATTTTCACTCTTCGTCAAATTCTGGAGCAGCGTCATGTGTACCGCCGGCCAACAATTGTTGTATTTCTCGACTATAAAGGTGCGTTCGATTCAGTGGATCGATC
>QNGE01003224.1:0-37337 GCA_008508345.1 Paragonimus westermani | reverse complement strand
TTGTAACCCTTGACTCAGTACGCTGGTTCGTCCACGGTATAATAAGATGATCGATAGGAAATCGGGTTCTGCTCCTTGATGTAATTAACACGGTAATCTTGGTCCCGAAAATACGCGGCGGTCCCCGTTAATTGCGTCCAAGACAAACCAAAAGACGGGCGCAAAAAGGCAACTTTGTTCGGCCCCGAAACGTGTGCAACAAGGAGAAAAATTGTGTGGTGTTTATCGGATGCATAGTGATCTACCAACATTCTGGAATCAGAAAACCGAAGGACATACATCAAAAAAGCAGTTAAGGTCACTAAGCCACCAATGAGCGTAGCGGAATAAAGGCCAGACAGGTGAAAAAACTAGTGGAGGTCACCTCTCGAATGTTTACGACATTTCCGTTTATTATGATTGGATGGGATCGTCTTCTCGAGGAAGGAGGCGGTTTTGGATGGAAAATATGGGGTTCTCTAACACATCCCCCCTGAAGACTGTTGAGTTCAGTCATAAGACTGCTTCCGAAGATTGACTTGAATCGGCTTGACGGGTTTGCCGCATGTGTTTGTTCGTCGTCTCCACCTTACGGGATACTTGGGCTCAGCGTCCTGGGATTGTGACGTCGGTTTTGACGACTGTTCGGCCTTGGTAGGGCGTTCTTTTTTTTCAGGTCGTATGCGTCCAGTAATAGATCGAGTTGTGTGGTTGGTCCTACCGGGTCGCACCGCGCATCTCCGCGGTTTCGTCGAATCTGGTTTGCGTGCCGCACACATGTGGCTTCGCAGACTTTCATCTCATAGAGGACTGAACCTTTCCGCTGGACGACTATTCCTCTCTTCCAGTTCATCGGTCCATGAAACATGCTTACAAGCACTGGCTCGCTGATCCTGAAGTATCGTGCACGAGCTCTGTCTTCGATTGTACTGTCTTTCCATTCCTGCATCGCGTCCTCCCCCCCTGTTTAACTGCGGGGTCATGATATCAAAGGCAGTTCTCAGTTTTCTATTGAACATGCATTCTGCCGGCGACTTGCCATCTGGAACGTTTGGATTTGGGGTTGTCCGATAATTGGTTAAGAAGGTCTGTACATGACTTGGGGGACCTTCTCCTCTGGCCTTCAACAATGCTCGCTTCAAGGTGTCGACAAACCTTTCAGCTTGTCCGTTCGACTGAGGATGGTAAACTGGGGAACGCATGTGCTGGATGCCTAGCCGTTGGCAGTAGCTTTCGAAGATGGAAGAGGTGAACTGAGAGCCGTTGTCTGTGACCACCGTCTCTGGAAGTCCGAAACAACTGAAGAGCTCTGATAACTTCTGTATAGTGCTGTCCGTATTCGGCTGTCGTAGGTTATGAACTTCCGGCCACTTGGTGTAGGCGTCGACAATGACCAGATACGTTTGCCCATTGAAAGGTCCAGCGAAATCCATGTGGAGTCTCTGCCAGGGTCTTTGGGCTGCTGGCCAAGTGTGCAATTCACGGGGTTTTTCGCAGCTAGACAACACGATGTGCATTTTTGGCAGTGCTTCTCAATTGGCTTGTCCATTCGTGGTCAGTAGGCAAAACTGCGCGCCAAAGACTTCATTCGGTTGACTCCTGGGTGTTCAGTGTAGAATTGCTTGAGCACCTGCCGTTGGGGGGCTTCCGGAACTGCTACTCTGTCGGCAAACATGATGCAACCGTCCACAATCGTAAGGGCCTCTCGACGATGGAAGTATTCCCGTAAGTCACCACTGAGGTCTGTGTGTGGCGACGTGCAGATGAACGTCATTACTTGCCTCAAGGTTGGATCCATTTTGGTAGCCTCCTTGATCATTTCCGCCGTCACTGGAAGTGCTCGAACAGCATCGCTGAGGATGCGGTGTACATCGGATTCAATGTTGATCGCTGCGATTATTGTGTCTTCGTCGTTCGGTGCCTGTGATCCGATGAGTCTGGATAAAGCATCAGCTTGACCAAAGCTAGTTGTGGGACGGTACTGTATCGTGAAGTCGTAGGCAAAAAGCATTGTTGCCCACCTTTGCAAGCGATTGGCCGTGTAANTCGCGTTCCGCCAAATACTTCGGAATGCGCTTTGCAGCCTCAAAATGCAAAGTGCTTCTGCAGGATTGCTGTGACCACGTAGATTTGATGTTAGATAATGTAGTGATGGAGATTGTTGACCGGTTTATACACCTGGGAAGTTGTATCAGCGGCAGTGGAGATGTTGGAAATGGAATTGAAGCGCGTATCCCTAAGGTAAGGCCGATGTTCGCTAATCTCGGTCATCTATGGCAACAGAAAGGTATTTCTCTGAAGCTTATAGGCCGCGTATATAAGGCAACGGTGAGGACCGTATTACTTTACGGCAGCGAGACCTGGCCGCTCAGGGTAGAAGACGTGAATCGTCTTCGAGTTTATGATCACCGATGTCTGCGTTCATTCGCTCGTATCGGGTGGCACCAGCGTGTAAGTAACGAAGAGGTTGGAAAGTGGGTGTTTGGTTGTGGTTGTCAAACGAGTTCTTTTGTTCCATCACTACGTTTGCACAGGCCTAGATGGCTAGGTCATATATTAAGGATGCCAGCTAGTCGTCTTTCACACCGAACACTGTTCGCTGGCACTGCGACCGACTTGTGTAAGGTGCGAGGTGGACAGATAATGACCTGGCGTAGGGAAATGAAGTCGTTCACGAAGGGATTGGCCACTGTAGATCGAGTTCGTCTCCCGGGCTGGGGCCCTCGCGACTCACAGAGTCGATGGTTGGAGACTTTAGGTGAGATGGCGGCTAATCGAGCTCAGTGGCGTGAATCTTGTTTGGCCGAGTTGTCTGTGAAGTGAGTAGTGCATTTAATGACGCGGGGCAGTGAAAGCCGTGAGGAAGCTGTCTTGCTGATGACGCCCTTCTCTCACTTGCAGCTCGGTTGTTCGTCTGCAAGCACTTTGAATTTAGACGGAGTTATTTTTAATAGTTGGGTCCCTTCTCTTTCGCTTCTTTTTTTCCTGACTAAGGCTTGCTTTTTTCTTGATGGTTGTCTGGTAGCTATGTAGAAATACTGATGATACTGTTTTTGTTGATGTTAATGGTTAGCAATATTGTAAGCTGACGAGATAGTGCTGTCTTGCTGTCCACAAATGGAATGTTTGCAGCTGGGAGTACCCCAGTCCGAAGCAGCACCTTTGCACTTTGGAACTGCGAAACGGATTCCTTAAAAGTCACTCCGGTCAATCACACTGCCCAGCACGGTCTGTGTGTCTTCGGCAGAGGAGCTGAGCAAGACTGTTTCGAGATAAGGCAAACCTAACTCTGAATCCGAAGCCAGATATGACGTTTCCATTCATAAGAGATTTGTGTGAGATCTGTGAGATACGGACTTCACACTCATTTGAGTAATTGTTCCCGCCTTCATGTTGCATTGAAGGTCACTACTTTATGTAAATATGGCTGCATGTAATATCAAAGGTGGCGAAACCCTTCGGGAGATTTTGGAAGCTGAATAGGCACCTCGTGTTTACCAACAGTAATCCCCGTTTTTTTAAAGAGAGCCTTAAGTCTATGACAATCACAGTGGCATTAGTCTGGTGTCCGTTGTGCTCAGGTTACTCATTATCTTTTTATTGCGTTGGCTCATTGAACTCAGAGAAAGGCAGTTATGTGAAGAACAGCTAGGATTCCGGCCCAGTCGAGGGTGTGTTGATCACATTTTTACCTTACAACGGATCTTGGGGCATCGACACTTATAGGCAGCCGAAGGTTGTCTGATTTTCCCCTCGATCAGTTTTGCCATGAACGATATTCTGGAGTATGCGCCTAAGAATTTTAGCGAGCTTGACATTGAGTTTCCGACCAACATGGGGTATGCGGGTGACGTTGTATTGCTCAATCCCTTTGCCGAAGACATGCCGGTCGTACTGAACAAGGTGAGTGACCGGGCTGGTTTGTATGGAATGCGCATCGCACGTTCACAGTGTAAACTGCTTCCTCAAAACTAAGGTACTTCCATCCCTGCTTTTTTATTGCAGGCAACCTGCTTGAGACTGTACACTCACCTCGAAAACACTGTCTGATCAGCATTTAACATCGCTGAGTTATCACCGCGGATAGCAAAGACACGAGTTATCCTTGCCAGCGTGTCATCTTTGGCATCGAAAAGACGTCCGATTGCCGTGAAAAGGAATAGCATGTGACGTTCGTGCGCGCTTTGGTTTGTGCTATGGTTCGAAAACGTGGCCTGTTTGCAACGAAGATGTTGACAGTGTCTTCGCCAATCAGCCCACATTAGGCGGATTGATCGCGTGAGCAATGTGACCGTTTGCTGGTGCGTATTTCGGAACGTTCGGATGTGCGATAAACTGATCGCGTTGCACAGTTTGCGATAGTTGGGTCGCGTACTCCGCGTATCAGCTGAGCGTTTGCTGTACCGAGCATTACATACTGAGATCACCAGCAGTTGGGTAAAACCGCGTGCTAGTCAAGCAGCAACGAAATATGAAGATCCTGACTGTCCCACTGAGCAAAGTGGACAGGTGTCGCCTGCCTGGCTGGGGTCCTGTGATCACTCGAATCGTCGGTTAGGAACGCCATCCAAGATGGCGATCTGCCAATGGATGTCTATCCTTAACGACCACCACAAATCGCTCGCACTGCACCGCTTTTGTCTCCACTCTCCGAAAAGAATCACCAGAGGCGTGTGAGTTAGGCTTTGTATGCAGCCGGCAGATGCGAGTTAGCCAGTTGACAGGGTAGCACGAAACTGAAGCCTCTATCTCTCGGAAAACAAACAGACTCCAGTGGCAAGAACTACACTGGGATGAAAAATATTGGAAATGTGTTGCAAGACTTATTTTAGTGTGGGAGTACATGGCAGTGTACTCTAGACGGGGTATGCTGGAAAAACGGTATCCAAGGTCGGAAGCACAGGTACCGTCTTTACCACATGATACACTAACATAGCCGAAGAAAAGAAGAGGTAGACAGACACCCAGGTGTCTGAAGAGGAGAGCGGATGAGTCGCCATATATATCGTTTGTCGTTGATCGATGTGAACATGAGAAAGATATAAAAAAAAGGATGGGTTGGGCGTAATGTACTCGTCTCTTGGCCGGCTTTGTGGTATGAGTACGTTGGTGACCTATCAGTTCGAGCCGGCCTGTGCATTCGCGGTCGCACACACCACAGTACCATACAATCACGTCACCGGCATTGATGGTTCCCTTGCTGCATCGATCCGGCAGCGCGCACACATCCTGTGTCTCAGCGGACAGCGTCTTGTGTTCTCAGACGTTTCCGAGACTTGTATGAGTATTGTTTTTGTGGGGTCGAGCGTTCACACTATACCACTCACGCTGCTACTCGATAGCAACGCATGAGCGTGCAATTCAGCATGAAGTGGTTTTCTGTGCGTACAGGAACTGGACATTAGCAACCTTAACAGGCGTGACGTCCTTGTATCATTTGTACGCAAGTGTGTTTGTGATGTTTGATTGCATACCCTATTTGTTGACTTCCCGTATAAGAAATCCTTGCGCCATCCGTCTTGATCTTCAGCGTTCTCTGCTCTAGAAGTCGTGGCTGGGAGTGATTAGGAAACATCAGATAGAACGACCCAATTGATCTTGCTTGACGGCTGATGCAGTGTTATGTGGTTTATGTTGTGCTATCATTATTTTCATGAACGTAGGTTACTACCAGGACACCCAGACCTAGACAGGAAAGCGATTACGGCTCTCAACCAAAGCATTTAACCCAAAAGCGTGTACCTCAAGGCAGCGGATGACACAGATACACACAAGCAACAACATCAATTATCAACAACAACATAATTACAATAACTACGCACAGACTGGAGAGACAACCACGCATAAGGTCAACACATGCACATGAGACCACTACTACTGTAAAGATAAACAAATTACAAAAAACACTGCTTAAAAACAAGCATCAAGCCGAATCAAAGCACAACCTGCTAGCACCATCCACAACGAGCGTAACTGCCTTTTGTCTGGCTGTTCCTCTTTGACCTACCTGACATAGCTGAATCTGCGAGGACCGAATTGCTAGTCACCACAGCTCACTAGGTTGAAACAGCACACAAGCCTGATCACCACATCAAGGCAACATAAAAGGTTGCCGTACATAGCGAAACAACCACAAGAAACAAGACCGTTAGCGTCTTTGCGACCCGGATCGTATGGCGTCGCGTAAGCTAGACGAACGTGCTCGTTGACCGAAATGTTAACTAACCGAAAGGTCTGTCTGTCGTAAGTGTGTCTACGACGTTTTGGCCAGTGGCTGATCAGGCCGTTGACGTGTTCTGAAAGTTGACTCCATCATGCATTAGTCGAATGTCCATGGGATGATCCGTCGATGGATCGACAGAACGCGTCTGTGCAGAGCAAACTTCTTCTAGTTTTCAGTTGGGAGTAGATCACCGATTATCACTCGGTTGAATTGATTGGTCAGAGATTTCCTTATATCTGATGAGCACAATGACAACGCTGAAGAGGTCCTAAAACGACCTTTCGCATGGTACTGAAAATTGTGTTGTGGTTGACACGCATAATTTTGCACGATAGAGTATGCAATCAGAACGAATGGGATATAATCTAATTTTATCATTTAAAAATGAAATGTACCTCGTGTATCTGTTAGAAAACGCTTTAGAGAGTGTCAAATGAGCCTGTGTTGGATACAAAAAAACTAGCTCGAAGGAAACGAGTCTAACGCCATAACACTGAACCATACGGTGCGTCCCAGAACTAGTGTCTCAGCAGCGAAATCCGGAGTCTAGATCGAACAGCTTATTGAGGGACGCCTCTTAACCGAGTCGGCTTAGCGAACAGGCGTAACACACTGCTCAATCTACAGCCAGCTAGTCTGGCTTAAGTAGGGATTCCCAGTACTCTCTGGACCCCATCGACTCAACGTTTTGGCGGCCATGGTCCACGGTCGATAACACCTGACTGTTTACACACGTCTCTTTCAACGTTTCGGCGCTTGAAGGCAATGCTGGATTGGGGGTCAGCGTGCACCGGTGAGTACAAATGGACAAAGTAAATGTACGACAGTTTTTTTCTGGCTCCTTCCCTTTAGCCACTCTGGCTCTAGTCAACATAGCCTGCCGGATCAAAATAGCACACCAACCTGATCACCACGCCAAGGTAGCAAAAAAAGATCAGGAGTCTCGTTCTTACCGACTGAGCGACCAGTGTAACTGTGACTAAGAAAAAAGGCTTTGTGCTATTCTCACGTGAAAGGGCTCGTCTGGTCGGAGTCCATGTAGCTGTCTTAAAGTGCACGATTGTCTTTTATAGGATAACGCCATCTGTTGCTGGCTGATGTATGGTCAAGTTGTATCCACGTCTCAGGTGCTGTACTTGAAATACAGAGTCCCCGATATGCACACAGTTGCAGCAATCTTTCACCGTTGTCAGTGCGTTATGCTCGGATACCAAAGCCAACACTTAGTCACTTCCCATCCGGAAAATGGTGGCCAAGTTGAACACAAATCTCTGGTCAGTATGATGGTGTCCGACCGTTTAGCCTTTTCCAAGGATAACTAACTCATGAGTCCCACTTACTTAGCGATGAGAAGCTTGCCTAGCTCAAGCGTGCTGCAAATAGGATATTGATATCTAATTCTGATCTCTGCTGCTCGAAGCTACATCAGGCTTCTGATTGGTTCAAAATGTTCTTTGGCGGTAGTGGGGATGCACACGAAGTCATAGTCAACCCTTGAGCAGTCGAAGTGCTCTTCGTTTAAAGGCATTTTTCTCCAGTTTCCTTCTACCTCACTCAGAAGATACCATTGTCTCAACTGTAGTAGTTCTGCTGTCTGCCCATTGGATCATGCTTTACTACCTAAACACTCCTATGTAGTCAGTGGTACGGCGCACGACATACAACCCTGTGCATAACTGATCTTCGTCAAACTGCTCTTCTGGGACCAAAGTCCAGGTCAGTATAGCCTTCCAGATCGATGTAGTATGTAGGTCTTATCACCACGCCAAGGTTGCCTAGTTGACCAGGTACGGTGTGTACGGTTTATAATGTGTGGCTTCGAGTGTGCTTCATGCTCCCACTACTACTGTTGCTATTATAAATTTGTCTTACTCAAACCCATTTCTCTGTCCATGATGAAATACTCAATATTTTATTTGTTTGTGTGAGTAACACTTGCATGCGTAGCTCATGTTGCTAGAGAGATCTAGAAAGAATGCATGTACAACGACGTCACATTGACAACAGGCTTGCTTCACCCACAAGTGATTGAAGTATTGCAACAGTTACGTGCACAGTTTGCTGAATGTTACAAATTGAGTCGTGTTTGTTCACTCCTTTCTAATTTGGGAATTGCGTGCGTCTAATCGCTCACCCCTTTAGCGAGTCACCACCAGAAAGAGCGCAAGGATTGGATGTTTCAGTGATATATTTCCCTTAGATTTCTGGATCGTACAGTCAAGTGTGCTGCGATATAAACATACTCTCCTGCCGACTGTTTTCTTTCTTCATCTCAAACATGGGTTCACTTCAAGTTATTTGCATGGTAATGACGCGCAGCACTTTGGTTATTGGTATGTTCTACCGAACGCGATCGCAATAAAGCCCACAATATCTCGCTGGTAACATCTCCAACTATCATTCATGCGCGCCATTTCCAGCCACTACTCCTGTCGGTGTTTGTGTTGTCTGTGTGCAGTTCACGTGACTCACTGTGTTATGTGACAGTAGATAACTCACTGCAAATACTGTAAATACTATAGTGGTGTTGCGTACGCACATCCGGCGGTACGAACAAGGATGGATGAGTAGGATGCGGCTTATAGTATGCACACGAACCACAGTATGGTGTGATCTAACGGAATCAATCCAAACATACGCGCAATTCAATCGAGTGACCGTTTTTAGAACCGCCTTCAATTGGACTAGTCAATGTACACCCATCCTAATCTGTGACTAACTCTACAGACAGTGTTTATCGCAGTCAATATCTTTCTTGTTACCTGTAATCTGCTTTTCATTCCATGGGCGTCATCACGATGTGCATCCTCTGAACTTTGTTCCATTTTTTCAGAAGTCGTCCTTGTGAAGTGAATGAAGCAGTCACCGGCCCGTCTAAAAATATCCAGTTTGTAATTGGCGTTATAAGTCGCTTGCGAGCGTCTCCAGGCATTCCTTCCGAAAATGGCTGATCTTTCTGTTGGCGTGAGAATTCGCCGGCAAACGAATGTGTCAGTTATTGTCTGTTGATGCTGATTCACAACTTTCTTAGACTAGTTACATTTTGTGGCATCACCATGAGCACAGCTTCTTGAGTATTGGTCTGTCAGCGTGATTGAAAATCCCACGAATCCCAATTATTGTTGAACGTCGATTTCATTTATTTGGTGCTATTTGCAGGTGGTATAGCAATCATGTGTACGTCAAAGCTGAGCTCACTTAGATTTGTTCTTCACACTGGGGTTTATTGCTAAGGCTCATAGTGGCCGGCCGTGCCAGTTGGATTCCATTCATGCTTTTCCCTCAGTGTTATTGAGAGGTTGTGCATGTGGTTGTCCGCAATCACCGTCCAAGGGCGTGTCTAACGGGAAAAAGCAGTTACTTGCCTTTGGTAGGCGTCTCGTGATTGAAGGTGATTAAACAAGGTCCACTTTTATGGATGCTTGATGACGTTCCGAAAGCTTGATATCTCGGTTGGAAATGAAACATGAGCCAGCTACTGAACGACAGTGCTAATGACTATTTAAACGGCCATCTATGCTGACCTCTGCGGTGTTCCTTTCGCCACCGACTTTTGTGGACGTATACACTAGCAACGGTGCAATTTTTCCGACTGATTTGTGCCGATTGGCTTTAACAAAGCCAGCTCTAGCGACTGATTCCATCCAATCTGCGTATTCTAATCACCAGGATCACTTTTCTTTGAGGTGGCTAACGGTTTTATAACTTCTGCGCGAGACGTTCCGTTGATAGTAGGGAAGGTTAAGCAAATTACCCAATGTTAACTGATTGACGGCGAAAACGATGACTCCGCGAACATTGTCATTCGCGTAACACCGACCTGTAGCCTCCCGTATTTCTAAGTATGAGATCTGCGGGCCCTGGAGTGTTAGCTAAATGTCCTTTTCGTAATTCAAATTCTTTTGTTTCTGTAATCCCCGGTCCGTTGCGGGTGGCAATTAGGTTTTCTGAAGGGAACATCAAACCAGGCGTAGTCATCTGTGTAGTCCTTTCCCAGGCAGTTGTATCTGGACCTACAGTACTGTAGACAGCCTGCCACCCTGGTTCTCTGTGACACTCGAAAACTTCCGGACAACTTTTCGATACGAACTCGGGCCCTCATTAGAGTTCTGTGTACTATTCGCCGTATGCTGCTTTGTTGGTAATGCTTTGCAATATTCAGGTGATGACCGCAGGGTTAACATCGTCCATCACACTCAGAATACACCTCTCATAATGTATGTGCATCTGCCCAGTAGTGTCTGACCGGTGCGAAATATTAAAATGGCATAACTTTATTTAGTTCTTCATTCAACACAGGCCATGTTTAGTCAGTTAGGCTTTATGGCGCCCTCAAAGCTTAATATCGTTACAAGATTGAATCTTCCTTGACCCTATCTCTCTTATTCCAAACAGACCGATTTAGGCCTTCAAGCGCCTTGCCTGCTTGGGTAGTTTTAATGTCCGTGAGTTGTTGAGAAGATCAGCCAATTGTATGTTCACTCACGCGAATCGAACTAAGAAGACAAGGAGTCTTGATGGAATGTTTATCGGCTGGAAAACACGCTGCGTAATGAACACTCAGAGGTGGTGTGATGTGATGATTGGTCTACACTAAAGGAGGCAATAATGATGAGCTACAATGCAAATGAAAAAACAATGTAAGGGTGCAGTAAATAAATAGGACTGTTTGGTAGTAGTCCATCTAACACCGCTCCCTTGAGTTTATTGCTCGTGAGATCGTTGTCGAGGATTCCCTGCATATACACGAATTGCCTTCGGGAACGATCCGTCCATTTTCTGGTTATGTAGATGTTTGGAGGATGTGCCTCCTGATTGAGAGCGGCAGCCGAAACATATTGAGGTAGCTCGAATATATCCAGGAGAATATCCATTGGAATGACTCGTCTGGGCGTGACGGTCAGCTGTTGAAAAGTGGGACGCAGCTGATTTCTATGTCAGACCCATATGGAAGATTGTACTTCCACGTCGTACGTTACTCGACCAGTCCGTCATAGTTTGTGGCGTGCGGTCCACTTCTCAACACCATCACGATAGTCCTTCGCAAATGCGAACTGACCTAATAAAGTCCTACAGTTGGTCGCGTCATCATCCTTGTGCTTGTTTCGCACAGACAGTGGCCATGGAGCTGGACGTATAACGTCAACGAACAGGCGGATTTCTCAGTGCATTATCTCCACCGGAGACCTGTTTGGTGTGCTGGGATGCGAGGTTTATCAGAAACCCCTCGATTGTTTTTGGCGTAGTCCCCTTCCCATTGAGTTTCGGGAATACTCGTTTAAACGCATCAACAAAGCGTTCCACCTGGTTATTTCGCTATGGGTGACAAGATGGTGTTCGTGTGTGTTGACAATTCTGTGAATTCAGCTGAAGTAAATGCACTGCCGTTATTCGAAACCATGGTTTCAGGTACACGAAGACGACTAAACATTTTTCGGAGTTTGACGGTAGTGGCTTGGGTATGGATATGTTTCGGGTCAGACGCCGAAGTGGAGTTGTGTCACATTGTGGTGCAGAGGAATGTAATCCAAATTTGTAGTGTTGTCAGGAAAATTTCAGAATTTAGCCATTCTGAAAAAAGTGAACTCCCTAACATTGTTTAAGGTAATGTCCATCTGAAGCGCTTAATCTGAGGGTTTGGCTTCTTGGGGCATACACGGCGGACTGCTTTCAGTCTTGACATCAAACTTCGGTGGTGCAGGAGTTGATTTGCCTGGAATGGTGAATATTGCCAACTGGATGACCAGCTGGGATGGCTGCCGCGATTGCAACCGGTTGCGAAGTGATGCTACTAACAGAGACGTCCTATAGCACATTCCTGTCCCATCTTCCGACGCGATGTCGGTAACTGGAATTATCACAGAACGGCGATCCTAGGAGCAGCTGTCACTGAGGAGTGTGCGACTATCTCTGACCGTTTAGATTAAGCACCCATTAAGATGAGGTAGGAAACTGAATTTTATCAGGCTAGTGAACTTCAAGTGGAGGCGTGACCATGTCTGTCAAAGTATGAGATTTCGTCTGGCGGTCAGTTTGACAGCCTGGAGGCATTTGGAGCAGTGCTTGTTCAGGTGTTCACTTTGTCCACCTAGTGCCTGGTTCGCAAGCGTATCCACGGACAGCCGTCTTCATTCTCCTCTCTCTGGGACGCCTGGACCGTGACTGATGGTGAACGGCTGGTCGTAGAAATAAAGATACTACCACGCGTTCAACAAACTTGAGACACGAACTGGTCACAGCAACTGCTGTTTGGTCGACGGCCGTCACATCCATTATTTACCAATCTGATCGGAACCGTACTTTTGGACGCGTTGGAGGGCCAGCTTTGTGCATTCTAGTTGGCGTGTTCTTCTGAGACCAGTTCTGGATGTTGTCTTCAGAACTCTCCGTCGTCCGCTTGTGCCTTCAAATGACGGATGTCAATTGCGTCTTTTGTTTTGATCTAGTTGTTCCGTATAGTTCGTCACACTCGTGTTTGTCATTTTCACTAAAAGGTTGAGAACCACAAGCCAACGGAACTAGCGATAGCGGACATCAGTTGGGTGGCAGATCTGGGCCGGTATCAAGTCGCCATTCCATTTAACGTCTACCGTATCAGGCCTGGTCTCAAACAGACCACGCAGCCATTGTGTGTAATTATAGGAATTCCATTGGAGATTTCGATCCTACTGTAACACTGTACTCGTACTATGTAGCGATACACTGTCAGTTCGATTCTGATCATGTTATGTTGCTCCCAATAATCGGAACTGTTGTTATTATCGGTGCACGTACTGGGATTCAGATCATGTGTTGATACGTTTTCGCCTTGTCTTCATTTTCGATAGGCGACTGCTCAGTCGACCGCAGTGGCTTACCATCGAAACACTGGTTCAACTTAGAATGCAGGGTCGACATTTTTAACCCTAAGGTTTTTAACAGTTACTGGACCCAAATCTCATGCTTGCTGTCTTCCTCATCGAACACTATCCATGCCGCGACCGATTGGCATAAGGTTCGAAGTAGACAGCTGCCGACTTGGCGTAATGTAATGAAAACAGTTATCAAAGGATTACCCACTGTAGGTCTGGTTCGCCTCTGTGACTCGATCCTGGCGACTCGAATTGGGTTTCTGGAAACGTTAGGCGAGAGGGCGACCAATTGGACTCAATGAATACCGTGCAAATCACAACACGGGGCAGTGAAAGGCGCAAGGAAGCTGTTCTCACTGGGAGCTTCATTGTGTGTGTGTGTGTGTGTGCATAATGTAAACATCCTGATGTTGAATGTTTGTGCCTAGATAGGTGCTCGCTAGGGTCTACTCCTCTTTGCATGGTCGTGCGTGGTACATATTGTCCTCAGCACATGCTAATAAAAACCGCAGTTGTGGCTTCACTTCCCCTCAGCAGCAAGGTGTTAAGATCAGTACCCATTCGACTATACTGATAATGTCACAACGATTACCTCTTGCTCTGACTTTATGGTTCTTCGATCGGCATTTGATTCCGACCTGGGGAATTTGGACGGAAAGGTTAATGTCTGGTGCGTTAGTACATATATCGGTCACGTTTGGGTCGCAGATTTTTGCTGATCGCTCGCTCAGCGATGGTTGGCTTTTCCAACCGCGCGTTTTTTCCATTTATGGTATCGTGCGTGTTGTTGTTTCGGTGATTGTTTTCTTTCTCATCAGATCTGCTCTCAGGCGGACCACCTAGCTGTCACTTTTGGATGAAGTGATTCGCTTCAGGCCTGTCCACCGTTCTGAAACGCCTCACAAGGTTCGTATCTTATAATGATACACTACTGCTTAGCCCTCTAACCACTGGGCGAGGAACACCAACGACAAAGGCGGGTCTTCTAAAAAAATGTCTGTTGCAATCGTGTTTGGTAATCTAGCCACGTATCAAGAAAAAATTCTGCGATCGTGTGTCGGCCGCCGTCACATTTTCGAGGGTCACTGGATACCAGTCCGCATATTCCAGAAGGGAACCTGAGGTTAGCTTGATTACGGATTCTGCCGTTCAGTACACTTGATACGCATTAGTGTACAAGAGGCGGACACTAAATAAGTACGCACAAAGTGTCATCCGAGCCAGGTGTGCGAAATGGGTCTTCTGCGTCCCGTTAGGTCCTGGAGTGGCGTAATCCGCAATGTCAGCCGTCGTTCCCCGTTTAATCTTACCACAAAGGTGCATTTGATTCGTTCGAGTGAGCCGTGCTCTTTACCAATTAGCACAGGGGTATGTCGGGCATCAACAATGATGGTGGCGTAGAAAACGAAATACGAGTTCTTCCGAGATTAAAACGGTCCTCGCTACCCTGAGTTATGTCTGGATACGGAGAGGCATCTCTGTGAAGCTCTAGACTCGTGTATTTGGAGCGATTACAAGGACGGTGTTAACCTGCAGCTGTGAATGCTGCCCGCCGTGAATGGGAGACATCAGCGATTTTCAAGTATTTCGTCTGCATTCACTAGGTCTCATCAGGTGGCCAGATTGACCAAGCGACGATAACAGCTTGGCGCGTATGTTTTGTAGTGGAGGCCACATCAGTTTGTGTTCTACCCACATGTAGACATTGACTTAGGGGGTTGGTCCGTCTACTGGGGATACCGGTTCATCATCTGCCACATCGTGTACTCGAACCTGCAACTACTGGTTTCAGGTACGTGGTGCCTAAATGAAGAATTAGCTTAGAGAACTGAAGCTGTTTATCAAATGGTTAACCACTGATGGCTAGGCTTGTCTCCCTGACGCACGCTTCCACGGAGTTGCTGGCGAGAGGCGATGACTAGGTATACTTAGCGGTGTGAATGCTGTCCTTCGACCGGGTTGAGTGGGAAAGAACTGTAATCACTGCCACAAAGCAACCATACCAGCAAGGAAGCTGTGCGTACCTCCTCACTCTCGTTTATAGTTCTTTCGTTTCGGTTGCAAGATTTCCTCACCACGTTTATGTTCCCACGTTTAGACATACTCTTATAAATTAGGTTCCATTCTTTCCCATAGTTAGGACTTACTCTTCCCTTCGTCGTTGTTGGCGGTTATGCATCAGTGTGAACCACTTATAGGTTGCTGTCTGTGATTTAGACTTACCCTCAGTCGTATACGGACATCTTAACTATGCAGCGTCTCTGTATCGACCTTTCGACACAGATTTTTTTAGTTCCAATCACTACAACTATTTCTATTTAGTGATTACTTGACTACCTCCACGTTATGGCAGCGAACATAATGTTCAGGCTTAAGTGGTCATGTAGTCTAGATGGATGGGCTCCTAAACTCTTGATCTTGGTTGGTTCTGATTTCTGTTTAGTACAAAATGTATCTTTCGTTGTCAAACCGTTTCGACAACTCCGTCAGGAAGTTTTCCACTCAGAGAGCTTCAGAGTCCATGACTCCCGTTGACACACTCAAGATCATCTGGAAGCAGTCGTGATGGTTTATATTTATTGGATTGTGTCACTGACAGTATATAATAGAAGCTGTCAAACTGACAATCTTTCCGCGCTGTTGCAGCAGTGCTGATGGATGGTGGATCTTTTGTGAGTTCCTCTGAAAGAATCTATGATGTCCTCAAACTTTTCAGTACGGTTTAACCGTAAAGGCAGCTTTACTCTGAATTCAGTGATAGTATTATCTTTCAGTAATCGCAGATGTTACGTTATCCATTTAATGCAAAAGCCAGCTATCTAATGCTCGCTCGTGAAACACATTTTTTGCAGTGAATTACCTAAGACTAATCTGCCAAGAAACCAGATCTGGTATCAAATCTGTGTCCGTTGCGAATCGTTTTTACTTGGCCGATATCACACTGGTTGATATCCATGGCGCAGGAGTATTCAAAATGATCAGAACTCGAACGTTTGATCGTATTTTTTGTAGTTCGCATCATAATCATTATCTTCAGGTTATTTCCAACTCGCGGTACTACACACCATCGCAAGTTGTAAAATATTTCAACACGACTCAGAACGTTCCACCAAAATTATCAAACGTAATTGCTGGTGTGAACTTCTCTGTCTCTAGGTTTTTAGCGAATCTGTACCCAGTATGAGTGGCTGTTGGTTGGCAACTACGAGCACTTACTGTCTCACTATCCCTTGTTATGTAAGTTGATACCATACACATCATGTGCTGTCGTTGCTCCAGTTGGTTAGTTGAACTGCTTTCCCCAATATAACACGAGTGCCTGAGATAATTATGGCTTGATGTCGGCGTTGAGGAGTTTTCCTTATCTGACGTAAGGCAACGATTAAACATTGCAATTAGTTATCCGCCTATTGATCTCACACCTTCGACTATAGATAGTGAACCATTTCAGTTTATTTCTCGATTTGTTGTATTGTTTTTGCTGATATGTTGTGTGTGCTGAAGATATCAGTTCGTCCTCTTCGGTACTTTAGATTGTTTGACGTTTTGTTTTTCCGGACCGTTCTCTAAATGTTTTGGTTGTCTGTCTGCCGTCATGATCAAGACAAGTAATCGTACTCAGAGTGCAATGATTGACTACCTTTTCGATTATTGTGCTCGCCTATTTAAAACGTAAACCTTTCCCAAATGTTCGTCGATCACAATCGAAATCAATCAGGTATGCAACAATATGAGACTTGGTTTGTTAGCCCGAACATACTTTACCTGTTTATGACACTGTCCTCAAGCCTCAGACACACGCGCGTGCGACTCAGCTAAAACTAGTGATAATTTGACCTAGTCTACCAGCCACCATGACGGTAGGCTCTGTCTGGATTTGGGCACCCTGATAGTTAACACTTGGTGCGGTACAAGTGTCTTTTTTCTACTAGATCTTCCGCCTCTCCTGTACCAGTGGTTCTTTAAACTGTTTTTGTTCATATCTGTCCGAAGCCAAAACCCCTCCGTCCTGTCACTAGCTGTCTCACAAGTGACGATTTCATTATCCGATATGTGGGTTGTCCGTATTTTCTCGATTACATGTGTTTCACGTATACCTGCAACACCATATTCATCATTTGATTCTTGCTTTTGTTTACAATGTATTTATATTCAGGTGCATCCGACTCAAGGCTACCCTTACAATCTCCAATCGAAAGAGATCGTTATCGACATCTTTCTGATTCACTAAACGAGTGAGTCCACTAGGCTATTGCTGTTATTTTTTTTGCACCTGAGTAACGTGACCCACGATGATCCACGCACATCGAAGTTCGTGGAATTTTTCATGTTTTCCATCTTGTTCCATCGTCCAGTGATTCATATGTCCATTTTTAAGTGCGAACCGAAGCTTTTGGCTGACCCGCTGTACTCGGGGCTAATATTTGACTGTTAAGCACCAATACTGACCTCTGGTGTATTGTTGTCGAAGTCGGTGGGCCAATGCCGGGGTCAACGGCAACTCATCACTGTTCTCATGAATACGGTACAACGCTAGAGATGTTGATAATGGCCATTGGGGGCTGCGGGACACATTCACACTTTCATAGCCTAAGCCATCTTACAGATCTCTCAAAGACGTATCTGTTTGCCCACTTGGGTTGATGGTGTTAAACCCACTCATCTTTTCTCATCGCAGACATACGGACTACGTGGCTTCTCGATCTCCATGCCCTAGTTTCGACGAACGTCTTAATTCTGCTCGGCTCCGGACGGACTCTTCCTACGATTCTTCTCAGCCACTCGATGACGCTATTCGTTCACCGTATGCGGTCGCCCCGGGTGAATCTGTTATTGCTAAAGAACATATGACGAACTCCAGCACTGTGATTCCTATCGGCAATGTGGATAATGTACAATCTCCTGTGGTCGTTGAATCATCTGAAGCGCAGTGTATTAACCGGATCACTCGGGTTCTTAACTCACCCACCACACTAGCTTACGTTGATCCTACGATAGTATCCAGTTTTACAGACAAAACAGTGGAACGCTTGGAACAAGAGGTACTTTGCTTATTTTTTTTGGATAGCAACGTCTACCAGAAATACCCATTGTATACCTAACCTGTTTGGTAACTGGTTCACGCTGTCAACACTTCCCTGTTTTGGACCTTCGGTGTGTGCGTGATCCACAAGCATATAACGTGATGGAGCAGCTTTAGAATATCCTAACTTGTAGCCAGTTACATTTCAATCTGCTCGCAAGTACTAGGTTTCTATGTTGTATTTTAACCATAGCCACTATGTTAGTTGCTTTTGATCTCATAAGTCTCAGCCGTTTTCCATCAGATCCATGGTTTTCAGTGATTAAAATAATCACGCTAATTTTCAAAGCGAGGCAAGACGTGTTTGGGTTTACTCACAGCTTAAGTATTTTTGATTTCGAGACTTGCAAAAGCCATTGGTATCCCTACATTCACCAGTAAGCATGTGTAAATTGTACGAACGTTGAGCTGTGTGCTTTAAAATGTGTATGGTTGTATTTTTCTCCTGCGTGTTATGCCTTCTGTACTAATCGTTCACGAGCCTTTTATCGGTGGTTGACACTAGCAGTTAGCTGTCAAACAAATGTGCGGAGAATAATAAGCCGCACTCTAGAGAGGAGAACGGATTAGACTTAATTTCTGGGACCCAAATGTTTAAACTCGCACATGCATCGTTAAGGTGCCTACAGTTTGCATGTAAACTTAGCAGTCCTCACCCCGAGAATCCTAATGGTTACTGACCTCAAATCTCACAAGTCATTCATGAAGCAGCTACTGTATCACACGGCACGGTGGTTCGTGGACAAACGGGATTTCAGAGAAGTCCCTGGCTTCGTTAGAAGCCAAACAGAACGTTCCTCATCGCGGCTCATGTAAACAGTTCAAGAGGGATATTCGTATGAAGCTGAAGCGTGGCCTGGCCGCTGATCGTGAGGCTTGGCTAATGAAGAATGCCAAGGAAATAATGGGCGCTTTTGCTTCAGGAAACGCCGGCAGACTTCAGGCTTATCCGTCCTATCGACCCAAAGTGACCGTTTTTCAGTGAAGTTATTAGCGGGGCACATGACACATTCATCCATCATTAGCCCAGCAGGTTAGAGCACTTGGCGTAGTGAATTCAGCTGGCCTGCTTCTACCGTGTTACCTCCACTATCTTGTCATATAGCACTCTGATTAGTAAGTTGAGAGCCATCTACTAGAATTGAAGTCTGCAGTTGCATTTCGCTGCACTTTATGACGTGAAACAGTAAAACCTCTAAGGAAGCTGTCGCTTTACTTTCACCCAAAAATCAGTTTGTTTGCAAGTGGTAGGCTGGGGGTTACGCGAATATAATTCCTATATTCAAGAAAGGTATCAGGCTCTTGCGAAAACCATAGGGGAACTAGTTTGACCCAGTCATTACTAAGGTTCCGGCATCCATTACACTTCGTCGACTCACTGCAGTTCGGGAGGTAAACATTAGGGAAGGACAGACAGGGTTTCACCCTGAACGGAGATGTATAGATCACTATTTTACTCTTCGTCGATTTCTGGAGCACCGTTATGTGCACCGCCAACCAACAATCGCCGTATTTCTCGACCTAAAAGGTGCGTTCGGTTCGGTGGGTCGATCCACACCTTTAGAGTCGCTTAAACACAGAGGTGTACGGACGATGTGGGTGAACATACTGTCGGCGCTTTATTCGCATACTTCAGCTCAGGTTAGAGTTTACGGTGAACTGTCTGATAGTTTCAGTGCCAGGAGCGGTGTACGTCAAGGCTGTCCACTCTCGCCATTCTTGTTCAATTTCGTCAAAGGTGAAATAATGGCGGATCGTCTCCGGCACTCACAAGATGCCGGCGTGGATCTCCTACCTGGTGGAAGACTGACTGATTTTCACTATGCCGACGAGCAGGTATTGCTGTTCGACAACTTTCAAGCAGCACAAGTAAGGCTACTTCGCGTTTTCCTAGGTACTTCGGGATACGCCTTGCAATCTCAAAATGCAAAGTGGTTCTGCAAGATTGCTGTGATTACTTAGACTGATTGTTCGATCATGAAGTCGTTGAGGTTGCTGACCGGTTTGTATACCTGGGGAGCTGAATCGGTAGTGGGGAGGTGGAGAGGGAATGAAATGGAAGTGCATATCTTTAAGGTTAGGACGATGTTCGCTAGTTTGAGGGTACTCCTGACGACAGGGAGGTATTTTTCTAAAGTTCAAGGGTCGCGTGTACCAGACAACAACAGACGGCAGTGAAAACTGACCATTCCGGGTAGAAGACGTGAACCGTCTTGAGGTATTTGACCACCGACGTCTGCGTCCAATCGTTCGTATCGGGTAGCACCAGTGATTAAGGAACGAGGAGGTTGGGAAGTGGGTGTTCGGCACTGATTGCCAAATCAGCTCTGTTGTTCAGTGCTTACATTTGCACAGACTAAGGCGTTTGGGTCATGTATTAAGGATGCCGGCTAATCTTTTGTCGCACCGAGCATTCTGCTGACGCTGTGACCGACTGGCGTAAGGTGCGAGGTGGATGGATGAGGTCCTGGCATAGACAAATAAAATCGTTCACGAAGAGGTTGCCCACTGTAGGTTGTGTTCGTCTTCCGGGTTGAGGCCCTCGCGACTCACAGGGTCGGCGACTCGAGACGTTAGATGAGATGGTGGCTAATCATGCCCAGTGGCCGAGTTGTCTGTGAAGTGATTGCATTCAGTGACGCAGGACAATGAAAGTCGTATGGAAGCTGTCTTGCTGATGGCGCCCCACTTTCACGTGCAGCGCGGTTGTTTGTCTGCAAGGTGTAGGCACGTGTGGTGTTGAGTGTTTGAACATAGACGTGGCCATATTCCTATTCGTTAGGTCCCTTCCCGTCCTCTCCGTTTTTTCTTCTCTTTTTTTTTGCACAGGATTTGCTTTTTTCTCCATGGTTGTGTGACACTTAAGCATCAGTGTGAACCACTGGTGTATTACCGTGTGTGTTGATGACGAGGATGGAGAAGTGGTATGCGCCTTGACGTTGAATGTTCAGAGATGGATGTAAGTGACGCTGAGGGGATTTTCGTACACTTTTTCGACGTAGCCCTGTGCCTACATTATTACAAGAGTGCGCCTCGATTAACGGGATCAATCACCCCTTTGCATTCGAGGGATACGACTGTTGTCGACCAACTATGTTTGAGACAACGTTCCAGAACTTAGGGAATAGTGAAAGTCCAGTCAACATCTTCGCCGAAGACTGAAGTCCGCCTGTTCTGTAATGTCCATTCTCTAAGCTGTGGTGCAGAAAATGCTGAATCAGTGAGTGGTATGATTGGTCTGTATAGCATGCACTCTGCACCTTCAGATTGTAGTGTTATTACAATCAGGCTTCCGGCGACGGTCGATCGCGTCTACGAGGCTGGTGTCCTCTCACTACCTTGTAATATTTCTGAGGAGCTGTCTATTAGATTAGGCAAAGCGCATGGTGCGTTATTCGATCAAAGCCACGTTTAGCGTCGCAGAATCATCTGTTTGTCGATTAAAGGCAGAGTTTGCAGTGCGTGTGCTCGCCCACTTTTGCGGCTGACGCATGCGGACTCGGTATTCAATCACCGCTGTCTCCGCCAGTTAGTTTCTGTCGAGTCGGCTGACAGTGAGCAACGCGGCAGTCCGTCGGCGCGTATTTGGATGATGTATGGTGTCGAGACCGATAGCCGAGGCAGTGAAAATGCAGTGTCCAGTGGTTGAGCCACGTGCTCCGTATGCTGACAGAGCGTCTGCCGCATCGCGAATTATTCACTGTAGTCGCTGATAGTTGAGAAAGACCGCAAGGCGGTCAAGCGATGATGTGGTCGCGTTTTATGAAAGCATTGGTGGTTCAACTCGGTTGTTTGTTTGCAAAGTGTGATATTTAATATTTGACTATATACGTAGCTGTTCCCTTCAGTAATTAGGTCCCTTCCCGTCTCCTTTCTTTCCTCTTCCCTTCTTATACAGTATTTACTTTTTTTCACGATCGTTTGGCAGTTAAGCGTCAATATGAACCACTGATTTATTGCTGTCTATGATGGTAGTGATCGTGATGGATAAGAAGTTGACAAACATTCATATCGCCTGTCGAAAATATTCCCCTATGCGGCATTGTGTCGCAATCAGTTGCCAGCAAACTTGTTGACTCCTCTGTTTCGTGATACCCAATTTTTTTTAATATAAATGTGTACTTGCCATGTAACTTCGTGGATCATTGTGAGGATCGACGGCAACGCGAACCGTGGTACCTACGGGTACGACTGGAACTCGATAAAAATGATTATTACTACTACAACCCTGGTTATGTCAGGTTTGCTAAATTCTTCCAGTATTTTCTCGTGTTTTTCCATCGCTCAAATGTCGGGATTATGATTGATTAACTCTTTTCAAACAGGACACCTTCAGTTGCCCAAACCAACTGAAATGGCACTGTCTCAAATTATCACGGAAATTTCCTATTTAATATGCCTGTTGCATAAGAAGCTGCTTCGATTAGAAAATTCGGGTAGGTAGTTTATGCCCCCTAAGGGATGGACGCGATTGGAGCTTATTTCGAGGAATCTACCATTGGTTGCCTCGTAAAAAGCGCTTTTCATGGGCTAAAACTGCCCACACTGTTCAACAGACCTTTTTCGTAACCGAAAACTTGTCAGGGCTGTGTGAGTGGCTCATTTGCGCCGCGTATGCATTAATCAGCGTTTCTATACAGTGAATCGGCAACAAGAACTTGTCATGTTTGGTCCTAGTTTGTGGGCTTTTTTGTCCATTGGTGTGTATCATCACGCACATTCAGCATTCTGAACTGTTGTGTAGCTAATTAACAGCTATCTGGCAGTGATATGTTGCCTTGAACTCAACGTACTAATCAAACTACGCGGTGTTCGCTCAGACCTGTTTTTTTTCACGTATTTTTGGGAAAGAAAAATCTGTCTTTGGCCATACTTGTCATGTGATAAAAAAGTTCGCGGTACTTAGTGATAAATGGCTCATTTACATGATGCTGCTGTGGGAATGAAATCATTGGTAACCTGGTCTGTATGAAGCACACTGAACCAAAATGCCACTTTTTGGGTAATGTTTTCTAGGCTCTCCTTGAATCCAGGAAGTTCGACAAACTCCAAAGTGTTCTCTATGGCGAACTTTCGGCCGAATCGAAAAAGTTGCGCGCGCTGGTTCGCATAAGTGAAGCCAAGTTGGCGATACATCGTGAAAAGTATGTTGGTTTTCACATGTTTGTTAAATTCGTTTCATTTGTTTGTCGCTGTTTGGTTGAACGGTTTGAATGGCACTCTTGATCACTGACCCCCATGCACTAAATAAGAATGTTAATCTCACTTCAATTGCCGACCTCCATGCGCAATATCTGGTGGAGGTCGGGCTGGGGCCCTCGTGGCTCACAGAGTCGGTGGCTGGAGACTTTAGGTGAGATGGCGCCTAATCGAGCTCAGTGGCGTGAATGTTGTCGTTGTTTGGCCGAATTGTCTGTGAAGTGAGTAGTGCATTTAATGACGCGGGACAGTGAAAGCCGTGAGGAAGCTGTCTTGCTGATGATGCCCTTCTCTCACTTGCAGCTCGGTTGTTTGTTTGCAAGGTGTAGGCACTTTCGATGTTGAATGTTTGAATATGGACGTAGTTATTTTCAGTAGTTAGGTCCCTTCCCGTCCCCTTCTTTTTCCTTCTCTATTTCTATATAGGGTTTGCTGTTTCTTCATGATTGTGTGGCGGTTAAGCATTAGTGTGAACCACTGATGTATTACTGTCTATGATGATGACGTGCAATATCTTTATTCAAAATTCTAGCTTATTTGCTATTTTCCATTATTTGTTGGTGAACTCGTCCGTTTTTTAAATTCCAGGCAAACTGCTCTACAAGAGCTGATGGATGCCGTTGAGAACAGAAAACAATTACCAAATTCGTCTTTCTCTGACGATGTAATGTAATCTAACCTTGTATACGATGTCTGTATCTTTGAACTGTCCATGCCCATGGTAACTTTCCCGTGCCATTATTCTGGTCGGGATATTTTGTCAGTTCCGTTGTAATTTACTGCAGCTATAAACATAGCTTCTGACTTAAACCTGTCGTTTAATGTTGTTGTACTGACAGTTTTCGGGAGCGATCGTTCAAGTGTCGCTGAAACATAGGCGGTGATTAACTTTTGTCCTCCCTTTATCTTATTTTCCTACTCAACTGATCAGTTCTGTGCTCTTATGTAATGTCGACGCAATTGGGGTTGTGGATATTGCGGACCGATTGTACAGTTGTACACTTTCTAGACATACAGATTGATTAACATTGTTGTCTCCTCCTCTCTTTCTCTCTGCTCAGAAGTGTGTCTATCTTGAGTCGCGTCGCACTTGGGCCACAGTACTTGAGAATGATTCACACAAATCGTTTTGTAATTTTTCTGACAGAAGTGAACAAGTGTTGGAGCTGATACCCTTGGTTTTCAGTGTGTTGCCCAGAGCGAAGATTTAGTTTGACCAGTGTTCACTAACCACTCGTGTCATATGCATAAAGACCGGAGGACTTGCGATCCGAACAAGTGTACGCAACATTATGCGTGAAACTGGTCGGGTGCTTTCTGTTATAACTTGTTAGCCGAATGCTTAAGCCACCTAACTCAGATTGTTGTTTATAACCCTCTGTCCTTAGACAAACTAAGACTGCTGTAACAGTTGGCACTAACCTGGTGTGCGGACCAGAGACGGATACCGCTTCTGTTATACTTGGTAATCCCGAGGGGTCGGTCGAAATGTATTACAATCTTCAACTGATGTTCGAAGTACCGTGTACACGTACTTCGGTAGATCCCTAGGTTTGTACGCATGCTTTGTTAAAGGTGTAGTTGTCCTTCCGTCTATTGGATTATCATGTCAATCTTTGGCTTGGCGGCTCCACCGCTTGTTTATGACTGCACGCAGTTAGGCGTGCCTGACTTTTTCGGATGGCTGTTTTGAGTGTTGTAATTGTGTATTTTAGAATATAACTTGTACTAATCAGAAGTGATCTAAAAGTAGGACGCGATGGCTTTCTGACTGTGGCAAAATGTAATGAATGTTCTTCGAGTTTTCCGGGGTGTCTTCGTTAAGGTTTATACATCAGCACTATAGTGGCTTCCCTTGGCCTTACGCTACTCGATCACGAGGAATTTGTCTGATATTTCGGTGAAAATAACTGAATGGGTTGTGGAAGCCTGTAATGACTAGACCACGTTTAAGGTGGCTATCAACTCTAGTTATGTCTCGTGGTAATTGATGCACACGTTCGTCAGTAGAGCTTTACTCGTTAACGATGTTTGGTGATGGTCACAAGTTTCGCATGTCCACGCCACGGCGGTACTGAACAGTAGAACGTTTCTTCGCAAACTTTAAGATTTGATGAATGAGCTTTCTGAGTCCTGCTTGCATTTTGCGCTTTTCCTCTGGGCTGCGTTTGCTGATATATATATATATATATACTGTGCGACTTACGTGAAGGTTTCTGTAACTGTCATATCGCCCTCGCGTATTCCGGAGCCGCTTTGGGAATTTAGACCAGTTGTGATCACCAGTTATCTGTGTTGTCTTCATTCTCATTAGACACATCCGAATTGGATAACAGAGTAGCCGGCTCATAATTCCCTCGTTGCGAACACTTTTATGTAGCAGTTTTGCGCACGTCTTAATAAATTCCAACAGTCAACTTATATGTGGTATGTTGATTTCATTAGCTTCACTTGTGTTGTCAGTTGAGACTGTAAAGACATATAGGCGAACATACGTTTTGGATAATTCATCTTCAGACCGGTACAATTATATAAGGAGTCAGTAGAGTTAGATCGAGATATCGATCAGACTTATTACAGAGAAGCGGGATCACTGGCCAGTCAATTGGCGATAGCTTGATTGGTCGGTTACGTCACGCTTGTCCATTGGTTTGACCGCGCCGGTTGGCCATCGATCCGATGGATTTTTGGCCATGGTAGGTGCAGCGTCTGACCAAACCGTTTTTGATGACAATATCGGGTCAATCAGCCTGATTCCGATAGCCTCGGCAGTACAAAGTGTTCTCCGGACAGCTTTTGACGGTTTGTCTGGCACGCGATATACCACTTTGAAAGCTTCGTCAGTTTTCACTTGGTGCCCGCTTTCAACCAGATGAGCGGGAATAGCGCTGTTGACCGATTGTGATTCCCCGTGCCCCAGCCATCATGGATGGTGTTCTCGCATATTCTGACCATGTTTCTGGCGATACATCGTTTCGGGTAGCCGTTATCATGAAGCACGTTCTTTGTTAATTCGAGTTCATTTGCTAGCGTGTCCGCTGAACAAATTTTGTATGCTCTATCAGTCAGGTAGCGCACCAGATTCTTCTTCTGTTTTAGGGGTACAAAACTGAAAGTTTGTGTACTGTCCTGCCCATGTACTCTTGCGGTGAACCCTACACTGAATAGTTCCGTCTATTCGTCGATGCAAACGAACGTCTAGGAAAGATATCTCGCTTTCGGTCTCCTCCTCAAGTGTAAACTTAACTGACTGGTGTGCGCGATTGAATTTGTCGAGTACCATGTACATATTAGTATCCGAATTGGGTACGATAAATATATCGTCTACGTATCGGTGTTATTGACTGAAACGACTGATGGTGGATTGAAGCGCGGTGCGTTCAAGCTTTCTCAGACCAAGTTTTGTACAGTTGCCAACGAAAGGGACAAAACCGAGTATGCCGAACGTCAGATCACTAAGTGTCTTAATTCATTAAAGGACGAGAAGCTGATAACCCTCGCGACTTATGAGCAACTACGACCGCAGGGTTCTACTATACCCCTTCTCTATGAGCTACCAAAAGTCCACAGACCTGGTGTACCGGTTCGTCCATTACACATATGTCTTTATTCCATTGTCGTAATGGGCATATTTGAGAAGTTGAGCGTGTCACGACTGGACAGTCAATACCTCCCGTGTATTCCCTTCTGGCTTATTGAAAGACAGACAACTATGAACGTTCGTATGTCGAAGTTTACACGTGAGCCTTCGATGTGTTGTTTTTGTGATGATTACCCCTATTCTGATCAGTAGCACCACTTTTCTCGCCCGCTTGATTTTGACGGTAGAGCACCCGATCGATCGTATTAGTAAGCCTCTCATGGTTTACATTATCTATGCTGATCCGTCCATCTCAGTTCACTGTTCATGCAAAACTGATGTGGGTTTTCACGTCCACTCTGGTGTGCTGTGGAAAAATGTCCGGGAACCAACTCGTCGAACAGCTGTACTTTTTCCTTCAAGATGTGTTGATTTGGAGAGATTAATCTGAAACTTTCGTTCTTGCCCTCTATGATCTGAACAGCGTAGTCGTATCGTCTACTTCCTTCCAGTTGATCATTTCAATTCGGGTGATCGTTCTCACTAGTGAAAATTCCTGAGCTGCTGACGTGATTTAACAGCTCAGCTGGTAAAGTGCTTGCCGCGTTTGGGCGTGCGCTTTCTGTCGCCTATTCAAATTCAGCCGAAGCTCCGCTTTTTTCGAATTGAAGATAGCAAATCACTTCGAAGAAATCGTGCAGTAGACATTGTGAGCTGGATGATGTCCAGATAATTCGCTTATTCCCAATGTGCCCTTGGAGGTAGTGGTAGGTTAAGCACCATTTTCTGTCTTCAGTTCGAAGACATTCAGAAGATATCAGTAGGACAGGAAATTGTTGGAATTTTGCAGGTGCACATGCTTTATGTACGCTCGATCGTAACTCTTACTTATTTCGATTCGGATGCAAATGTTCCTCTGTCGTGTCCAGTTAAGAGAAACTGTGTATCCGAGCTTCGCATGTGCATATTCTGATTGTAACCCTGTGGGGTTGGTGCCGCAGCATGATTTCAGAACGATGCGAATGGAAGTTTGGGAACGAACGTGTTAGCAAGCAAACCTGAAGGGCAGATTAGTCATTCAGAAAAGAGGCGAAAGTTATGCAGGAGAGCACCACTTAATTGCGATGCTCGCCAGTTGTTGCCAACTGATGGTGAACTGGGTGAAACATGACTGAAAAGTGGCTAGCGGTTTGTATTATTTGGTTCACGAGCACCTCAGAATGGCATTATCGTAAACCTGAGACTGATGTTACGTTGTTCTTCCCACGAATGAACTTACCTCTGATCATTTGTAGCTGATTATTCGCGCCAATTTCCGTTTATCGTTTGTTCCCGTCGAATGTGATTTTCCGATGTAGTCTGTCGTACGCAGAGGTGAGTGTTCCTTCCTGATTTTTCATTCCGGGCGGTGATCGAGTGTCACATTGATCTTTTTCTAAGGTACGTGATGTGGTATTTACTGGGTGGTATCAGGTAACATTGAAAATCGGATGTGGAATGTTGAAATTGGTCACGCTAACACAAATCAAGCTGATAGGCTGTATGCTTCAGGAGGTTTATATCGCAGCATGTGCACTGTTGCGGCCCAAGGCGTAAGTAATCCCAGAATGAAGGAATTGCTTGGGTATGACTCAGGATCCAGTCAGTCATGATCTTAATTTATGTAACTCAGTGATGTAACGCGCATTTCCCTTGCCAAACGTTCTAATACTGCTTGACTGCTAGACCTGGGTTCCTGTTATGCGGCTTCCCCCAGTCTACTTGCACGGAGACAGGAAAGACACGGTTGCGGTAAACACGCTGTATTGCCAAAAACCAGTTCGACCAAATGAATGAAAAGCCTGTAAATATATATCATGAAACGGTGGCCAGATATGGCCATTTACTTGAGTCACTGTCTGCTTGTTTAGGCCTCTTCGTTTCCAAGCGGCCAAGTAAGGCCAAATCCATAGGCGTTAGTTTCTCGGTTTGGCGTGACACCCCCACTCACTTGCACGTATCCTGCTTGTCGGTCCGACGTGCACCCCAGTGCTTTGTTGCTGTCTGATTTTGTCAGCTGTCACCGCGGTCCTGGATGGTTTGAAATGATGATTGATTGATTTCATCAGCCGTCACCGATGTCCTGACTAGATTGTTTTGGTGAGTGCCTCCTAACACTCAGCAACCCTATATCCCGAACAGTCATTCAACGACAATAGCGCTGACGTTCACGTCCGGCGAAAACTCTAATTAAAGGGGCGAGAATAGGAAAATGACGCTGTTTAAAAATGGAGGAGACAAACCTGTGGCAACTGCGGCGCATCGCACTATTGTCTTGTTTGGGTCGATCCGGATGCATACTTTCTGAAACCCAGGATTACGGAGTCCGTAATCTGGGTTCCTAGCACACTTGCGTTCCTGACGTGTTTATACTCCCACTTTTAAAAATATGCAGTCGGTACAGTTGACAGCAAGTTTTCAAAGCTGTCTGAGATATGCCCCGCGCTGAACTCAATAAAGTTGATATCTAATCAAATACGGATGACAAATCTGGATGCTTAACTAAAAATATGGGTTATCAGTAGTTCAAATAAGGTAGAAGTACTTCTAGATAGGGACCTCACTAACATTCAGGTGAGCAGTCCGGACATTAATTTGCTTTTCTCGGCGATTGGGTTACAGTTCAGTAGAAGACAGGATTAAAGACAATGTTACTAAGACCCACTTCACGTGCCAGGTGACTGCGGTCGAGGCGTTTTTTAATCACTGCACGGGGTTCAACTTTAGCTGTCATGCAACCCCCACCTTCGAACTGGGTTGCGTGGGTACAGTATGGTATTCGTGCCCAATTGTATTCACCTGTTACGTTTGGATTACAGTGATGTAGACGTTATCGCGGTTTTGCAGTAGCTTGGATGCACGTTGAATGATTCAAGTGCTTCTTTCACTGCAGATAATTTGCCTACTTATTTCAAGCAAGTAGTACAAGTTTGTCTTAACGAAGGAGTCACTGTAATGGTCGTTTAGCCTTGATGGTGGACTGCTTGTCGACTTGTGAACAGAAATAACGAGAGAACAACCGCTCATAAGGGGTTCACATGAGATAAACAATCATGTACGACGATGGCTGAATTCTGTCTGTAAAGATAATGCTATCAGAACAAAGTGAATGATGTGCAATTTATAGACTACAGTCCTGTGGATGTCACGAAGGGCTATTCCGGGACACTGGAACGTACCTCACATTGACTGTTTGGATGAGTGGCCTCGTTCATTAGTCCGAATACAACGATTATTTGAATAGCTGTTAACTGTAGTGATAGTTGGATAACTCTTCTAGCTCACACTGTGGATTCCTACTGTCTTGCCTCATTTCCAAATGCGGATAGACTCTATTAGTAAACAATACACAACCGGAAGGAAAACGTCGATTCTGAACATCCTCCTAATGTGAATGCTTTGGTTTGACCTCTGAACCATAATCACAATGTTCACCTACCCAAGTGCATATGATAATTTTGTTCGGTTACGTAAGTTTTCTGTTGATCTGGAAACTATTGGTGGAAAGCTTTATTCTTATCCTGATAACTTTCCGGTGTCTATTTCGCAGTGATCTTTGTGAAGTTATCCAAGCAGATGCGAGACGTATGGTTGGTTTGCTGATGGATTCGAATAGATGTTAACCACGTACCAACAATGTGATCATTTCAAAGAAGACTTCTGACATTGTCTTTTCAACAGAAAAGAGAGGATTTACTAGGTTCGACCCCACCTTGTTCGAAAACTGGTAATGACAAACATTCGGTCAGACTCTTAGATTCCACTGGCTGGCGTACAGCGCGGTGATACACGTGGGTGGTTGTAAGGGTGCTGACTGCATCGTTACACGAAAACAGTTGCTAAGTAAAATGCTGTAAGTATTAGCATGCTCACGCTGAGTGGAATAAACTTTGGAATCAATTGAATTTGTTTTATACGGGAACAGTATGCACGTTCTGTTAAATTATGGATGCAGAGAATGGTCATAGGAATACGAAGGCGAGTACGTTCTGTATCGACTTTCGGAGTTCAGTCATGTGAAAATCCGACCCAACCCTATCACCCCCGCAGTTGTTTGTTCCTGTATGTTCAACCCCCCTCCTCCTTCTGACCGTTAATTGGACCATAACGTAGATATTTTTTATTTTCTCTTGCCAATTCGATAGTTGGATGAAAAGTCCGTTGTACTTTCTTTGAGTGGTGCGTACGTCGCCCTTTGGGGTCGACTTGTTCACATTGTTTTTGAACCTGTTAACTGCTCGGGTGAACTCTGTTGGGCATGGATGTCATATTATGTGATTACAGTTCATCTTTACATTTCAACACCGACGTGTAATTTATATCCCAGAAACTGTCCGTTGGTCGAAACTGTTGAGGTTGTCTATTTATTCACTTTTATAACTTGTTCAATACTACCGTGGCATCTGATGGTTGGGAACAGTGGTGGTGTTGTTTGTAGCTCGGGTTGATGGTTTTGGTATTGATATGTTCGCCGAGCTTGGCATTTAGGTTGCAAACGTTTCATCACCAGGCGAGGTGACATCATCAGTGCGTAAGTGTTTCAGCGTATATTTTAAATGTGAAGATTGATCGATGCCTGCTCTTATATAGGAGAGTCAGTTGACCTACTAGCCTGGATTCTGGTTGGTCGCTTTCCGTCGTATTTGACCTCTGGTCCGACCCACCATTGGTTGGTTTTTTTTGTCTTATCAGTTCAAGTTGCTCTGTTTGGGTTTACCGGTATTTGGGCTCGATGGCGTTCACGTCTCCTCAAATCCTTGATTCGCATTGATTCGTAGATTTTGTCTAGCTCGATGTGTTTGTTTATTGAACCGGTTGATGAGTACCAAGCTTCGAGAAATTCTCTTGCATGTTTGGTATTTGCCTGAGTAAGGATTTCTGCGGTGTTCAAGTTGAAGGTGTGTCCAGTTTCATCCTCGTGGACGGATATCAAGGAAAATTGATCGGGTCTCTTGATGGCCAGTTCGTGTTCATGTATTCGTGTTGATAATTTCCGTCCGGTTTGGCCGACGTAGTGTTGTCCACAGTTATTGCATTGGATTTTGTAAATGACATTTCTTCTGTCGGTGGGTTTTGTTTGTTCTTTTGGTTTTGATAGTATCTTTCGTAATTTTGCTGTTGGCTTGTGTGCTAGCGTGATACCATGTGTTCTCAGTAGTCTGGCGGTCATTTCTGATATGGTTTTGATGTATGGTAGTGCAATTCGTTTTGTTAGCGGGTCATTGGAGTTGAGCTTTCTGTTTTTTTTGTAGTAGACTCCGTCTGATGACGTTTTGCGGGTATCTGTTGCTAAGAAATACTCGGTATAAATAGTTTTCTTCCTTTCTCCGGAGCTCTGCGGTGCTGCAGTGTGTTTCAGCTCGTTTGAACAGGGTTCGAATGCAGCTTCTCTTGTGGCAGACTGGGTGGTTGCTGCGAAAACTAAGGAGTTGGTCCGTGTGTGTTTCTTTCCGATAAACTGAGGTCTCCAGTGTTCCATCAGATTTGCGGGTGATTGGTACGTCTAGGAACGGTAGTTGGTTGGTTGGTTGGTCGGTCGGTTGGTTGGTTTATCGCTACGCGTTGCTGAACGTCTTCGTAGAAGATCGTACACGTTTTAGAAAAGCACGATAATTTATCTACCGTTGGGAAGAACAGTGTGGCACTTATCAAAGTTCGAATTTGTACCCATATCGAACGCTGTCAACTGCATCAGCAAAAGGTTACACAGGAATAACTTATCTCTAAAAGATTATTTGAGGTTGGAAGTTGATTGTGATGTGGAGTTCAGGAGAAACCCGGTTGATCACATAATCAAATAGTCCCACACCGCTGAAAAGTGTGCATTTTGTCTGTCTGCCAATAACACGTGAATCGAAATGGTACTTCGTGCGACTTGGAAAAAATGGGGGAGTAATCGGGGGCATCTCACATACTGGCAGATGATTACATAGCAGGAGCACTTGCGGCGTTGTGCACATACTGGTAGATCCCACTATCATTAACAAAATGGAAGTCTACCACGAATGCTGACATAAGGCGATGTTGGAGACAGTAACCAGTTTAATGTGCAATCCTGTTCTCATGGCATACCCTTCTCTGCATTTTGGTAACCTCGGCTCTCTTCCACAATTGTTCAGTGTAACAACTCTATTTATCCCCCACTTTGAGTTGTCCCGTACTCACGCAGTTTAGTTATCCTAGCATCTATCAGTCCACCGCATTATACAGAAGATAATGACTTAGTTCCCATTACTGGGAGCCGTTTGGAAATGATCTCTACCTTCATTTTATTTGCCAGCCCAAAAAGTGGACATTGGCTCTTACCAATTTCACACTAGTTTTTGTACCGGCTTGGTTTGTCACAAGAAATTTGTTACCGAATCTCGACATTTGCTGATAGGAATGTGAGACAGATACAGTGTGATATGACCGCTGCTAACAATGATGAATCACAAGAATTCACAGGTTGTTGCTGGATATTGATTATAGATCGTAATACGTAATAGGCTGCTGATAGCATCCATGATGAATGTAAATTATTTCTCTCCCGATTCGCAATAAATAGAAGTGTAATTATCACGTGTTATCTCTAGTAGAATCTTTGGGCAAACGGAATACCTATCTTATCAGACACTACCCAATAAAAACGACAAGAGCATGCAAATGAGTGTGTTTGTTTGATGTGATTTATTTGTAGGCAAAATACAACTTCCGATTAAACAAACTATCCCTTGACGCTGACTGCCTTTTGAGCACCACAACAGTTCGAGTTTCGTTGAAGGTGAATGATAATCAAACTCTTTCTGTAATTACATTACTAATTAATGGGATGAAACGACAAAAGATTGTATCACAAAGACCTCTCAATCTCATTTTAAGTCCACACCATTGTGATCGGACTGCTAAACATCTGCACGAACATCAGCAACGATCTGGGATAGTGAAACAAACACTAGTAAATTGCATTTGCCAATCACAGGTTACTTGACACACGAAGCAGAACGGAGCAGTGCAACGTGGCACTGAACACCCTTAAAGCAGCAAATTTCATTACATAAAGTCAATTGTTGTTAAGACGGTCGGATGATCTGTCACTTCTGCTGCCGAGTTGCGGTAGTCGTGTGTAGCAGTTAGGCTTCGGCTCGATTTGTTATTTATGAGAACGACGATGGTGAACTTGAGGGCAGTGCATTTTACGTTGTACAACCCCAAGTAAGTGTCAACCGGTCATATACAACAGGCACAGTGACGAGATCAGCAAAAGGAAATTAGCAGCAGGGAACGAAATATGAGTCTGATTGAACTGGATCAACTTCTTGTACGTGTCAGTTGATCCGATCTGCATGCCGATTGTCATTCAGTCATTGTATTTTTCGACCCATGAGGTACTTGACCGTTATACGGTGTGAAAACCTACTTACGTCGATTTTATTTAACTTCCTGTATAATGAACGGTTGGTTAACCCAGTATTTGGATTACGAATGGTTGTATTGATTGCCCCACTCTATTAGCCTACTTCCGGCAGAGTTGATCGTTGCTGGAATGTTGTATCGGTGATTCATCGTAGCTCGCTTGATGTCAGTGGTTGAGATTCAAGTTCTGTACGGTGTTCAGACCGACACCGTTCATCGGTAGGATAGGCACCTCTAGTGTTTTCCATGTTAAGAATCAGCTCCTACTTTTGGGACTTCAGAAAAACCTTTGCAACAGAACGATATAACACATCGCACTGTTGCAATGACGGTCACCGTTATGACGAAAGAGCAGCCACTACAAAACGAATTGTTCGATCCCGAAATACCTCCTAATGTGGACTAGGCTCAAGCTTTTTAATGAAATTCGGATTAAATTCAATCAATACACTAGTTCCCAAGCGGTAGTGCTCGTTATGGTAACACTGCAGCTCAACGAATCTCACACAACCAATGGGTTTATCAGAGGAAGCACGCAGGTGGCTCATTCTCATACTCATGAACCTTGAAGGCTCGCGGAGCGGAGTTGTTCGTGTGACACCACTTACTCTTACACACATTATCATTAAGACAGCCTCGAGCATCTGGCCCACATGGTGAATGGGAACCCACTGTCTGCCTCTTCTTCGCGGGGGTGTGCTGGTCGAAGACGGGTGATGTTCACAAAAAGCAACAAACAGTTGAGCTGAGCGAAAACATGGTGTTGTTGGCTTCGATCATTCTTCAGAACAGTCCTCACATGTGTCTTGCTCTGTTATTCGTTCGGCTAAGTGATCGGCAGGTCGCGAAGTATAAAATTCCATTAGGTGAGATAATTGCGCTATTTGCATCGTAGAGAATAAAACTGAAAAGCTTAGTTGACCATCTTTATTCACTGAGTGGGCTTACATATGCGTAGATACTGATACTGAGAGGTTCAATATGTTTGCAATCGATGAGTGATGCCCCTTGCAGTTTCTCTTCACTTCGTCCGGCAGTTTTATTGTCTAAACTAAAAAGCTATATCCACGTATCCAATCCACTACGTGCCCAATATGTACCGCTTCTGTTGGGAACCTGATTTAATCTCCGTAGTCTAACTAAAACGGGACTTGTCACATCAGGCACGCACACCACAGTGAGCAAATATCGGAGAGTTTTGAACAGTTACTTAAACGTATACTCAGTTAACATGGGTCAGTGATGAAGTGCACGTTTTCTGGGTTTTTGTATGTCAATCGTATGAAAAGTGAACTGACAACACGCATGTTGAGTCACAATAGTTTTGTAATCTTTGCTATAGCGAAAAGAATCTTAAAAATAAACTATGGTCTAGACTTCGTTGTACTGGTACCCTAATCTAGCGGGAATGACTGAAGTGGAATGCAAAATGATATCACCTCCCGGGTTATGTGCACCAGAGAGTTGACAATTAGATTCTAAACCGAGCTGAGCTGAGAGATAGGAATGTATCGTGCAATGGGCTACCTAGGAACGGGTAGCAGGAGTTTTGATGCACTAACCAACTTGTGTGAAAAGGGCTCTCAACAACTTTGATCTCAAAGGTAAATTCAACAGCCCCTTCTTCTAATGGAATTTACCTTAAAGAAGGCATAAAGTGCGTGACGGTTATCAGCATAATCTTTCATATATACAGATATATGAGGATGCGACCAATTTTCAACATCCGTACGCTCAGACTGAGTTCATTTACAGATCCAGATCCAAAGGAATTTCTAAGTATATTGCGGTTAACAGAATCAAACCCCACTGTCTTTTGCACACTGTGATGTGAGCCTAAAACACAGATTAACTATAAGCAATCGCTGCAGATTTGTCAGATCACCGGAATTACGAAATAATCGGCATTGACAAAACGACCACGTATGAGTCTATCACTGACATTTGCGTTCAGAGTGTTCATCATTTTCACTGATACAGTCAAAAGCACGTTTTTACAGAGCTCATCAATCCTATAAGTAGACCACGGCATGTAGCCTCATTTCACTATTTGAAGCCGTCGAGTTTCCGCCGTTTCACAGCGTACACACTGGATAGTACTTAATTGCAGCGAAAGCATGGACATGTTGAAAATCAAGAAGAGTAGTCATGTTTCTTTCATGCATAATCTCAGGAATCAACGGTAAGTAAGTTGAAAATTTCTAGGTTGATGGCGCATGACGAAACCGAGCCACACTCTTAATCCTTCATTTACTCACCACAAGTTGATGGCAGAGTAAGTGCGCCTACAGCAGAACATCCCGTGCCCATCCTGCGAGTCTATGAAAAACGAGCGCAAAAACAACACCACGGGCCCTGAACTGACTTTGCGAACTGACAAACCTGAACACGCAGTTTGAGTGATCAAATTGGCCAACAGAATTAAGTTACTGCTACCGGTTTTGGCTTCTCTCGCCGGGAATTCCTCGAATCAGAAGGCATGCTATGTGAGTATTGAGAACAGTAAAGAATTTGATAGTTAGTATTGATGGTTACACAAATGTCTACGTAGAGGTGGGTATCCATGTAAGTTTAACAACTTATAGGCTCAAACTCATATGCACTAATAATGTTACCTTATTTGGCAACAACGAGTCTACAACTTAACTACGACGTTTAACATGTCATCAGTTCGCCCGTATTTTGTCTTCACCCTTTGTTGCTCAGTGAATGGTGCGAAGATGGAGTAACTGTTGAACACGACTCAGATATAGATTTATTCAATATGCGAAAAGTGTCTAATCATAATGGATAATTTCAATGAGTTTCCGTGTTTTATCATAAACCATCTGGATGTGATCAGAATTTGCTGTCGATGAATGTGGGCTGAAAATTATTTCATTCCAAACTTATAATGCTCTCCTTCAACCGTCTGTGGATGGATTGCATCTAAGATACATGAGTCAAATTGTGGTGGATTGTCAGGCCGGAGGTGCGGGTTTTCGAACG
>QNGE01003223.1:12144-89971 GCA_008508345.1 Paragonimus westermani | reverse complement strand
CTGAGTCCGTCTGGCAACCACCTGTTTCACGAAAGCCGTGAACAATTCCCATTCCTGATCTGTGGGATTTTCCGAAGTTGTTTATCGCTGCAATATATTTCGCTCAAATTCGACAATTCTTCCGAGATGGGCATCAAGTTGATTCAGACTGTAGCGTTCCAATGCTACGCTTGTTATTTCGACGCGGTTCCTGCGTATGGCCTACCAAAATGGCTACGGGTATTCGTTGTTATCAATGCAGTCAGTGATGAATTTGATCGATTCCTTCGCCTCTACTAGACGAGTGGTGAACTTCAGGTATTCGTTGACAGCCTCAGCCACTCTGGGCTTGTTGGTTAATTTTAACGTCTCGAATATACCCATTACGATAATGAGAATAAGGACATATAGGTGAATATATGTTTTTGATAATTCATCTTCACTGGGGTGGCAGTTCCATGCAGATATCTCCTACGAACAGCCGGATAGAATTACGCCGTTGAACACCGATAAGATTTAGGTATCACAAATAATCGTATGGAAAACACATACACAGTTAGTTTGACCAGAAAGGCTTTGCTGGTCAACAACTCTGACACTGCAAGTTGGGCTAGACTTTCTGCATGTAGTGTTCTTACAGAATGGCCACCAGATGCGTTTTATTCGAAGACCGATACGGGAGGTAGGGTTGAAAACTAAGCCGCTGCCGGTGAATATGAAATTTGCATTACTTATTGTCGTTGACAGGGAAGACCCCACGGCTGAAATTAGTAAGACATATCCAAAAATGTCAGTCATTTTTGAGCGAATTTCAGTACAATGCTCACTATCAAGTTACAACTCCAAGAGAAATTTGCACGTTCTATAGTCACCTGTTGTGTGTACCGACATATTCGTTCGTGTCCAGCATCGTATACTGATCGTATCACAAAGCGATTTTCTGACAAACAGCATGATTGTCATTCTGCGTGATTGAACAGCAATGCGAGTAAGACGGTTTCAAACGGGATCTTTGCTTACGGGACTGGCTGCAAACACTCAGCCAGTTAAAACAATGTCTTTTAGAACGTCTACCGAGTGTTTCGAAATCAACCAGATTTGGTGTGGATCCCAGTGACGATTCTTGCCGTCCCCTCTAGTATACGATTTCAAAAACCTGACCGTTGCGCCCATAAGAATTTCATATGGATGTCTGACCTCTCTTGGTCCACAACCAACCCAATTCACAATGTGGAATAATGACTGTGTAACTGCCTTCAAACGCGCTTTCCACAATCTTTCTCTCCGGAGTTTCTTAGTCACCAAAGTTATTGTTTCCCTACCTGTAGTCCCTTAATTAGCCTTATGCTATAAACGGGAAACAAGTCTCGTTTGCTTCATCGTTGTCCTCATGACTTTGGTGGATAATTTCAAACGACCTAATCCCCAGCTGGTCAAAAGTATATCACTAAGACCGAGTCCATAGTCTTCTTGTCGTAAACTAACCTTCCCTTACCTTCCACTCGCTCAGCCATAATCTTGAATAAAAAGTTTTCAGTTTTAATGACCATTTTGAAAGGAGAACAAACACGATCGCTCTGTTCATCCAGTCGATAACTCCGTGATCAAGATCAGTTAAGCTGAAGCCCCTGTCTTCAGTTGAACTAATCAGCGTGGTTCGAATAGTAAATTGAAGTTCGAAGATCATGGCTATTTCCGGTCCTGACTAGCATATTCATTATTCAAGAGACATCGCAAAAATGGAATTTGAGCCAAGGGTTTCCTTTCGAGGTAGGCTAGCCGGAAGACTCATCAGAATATGAATACTGCTACGTGATGTGGATGGTGTTCAATTGGAAATAAACTAAACCTACGGACTTTCAGTTATTCTCTCTTATTTGTCACCAGATTAAGAGGATTTTGGCTAACTGCGGAAAACAGCGCTAAGGATCTGTTTCCTCAACTTTGTGATTGGCAAAGAAGTTTTTTTCTGCACATCTGAAATGATTTTATGTTCCATCATCAAAACTAATAGTTTTCGACGATTTCAGATCTGTCAAATCTAGGTTGACTGTCATCCGAGTCGGTATGTTGACAACAGATTGGAATCTCGATTAATACTGATCAATTTTCCGGGTGACTTCGTGGCTTAAAACGTACCTTGGAAATTGATTTTTCACGTGGTCCATTTAAAAGGTTACTAGTAGGACTGCAAACCAAAGTGGTAGTTAGTTTTTCTCAACACTCGTCAATTTGCTGTTCTGATGCGAACCACTTCGACAGTCGCTGTTCAATACCAGTAGGCGTGAGGGACAATCACTCTGTCAGAGTTCGTTTCCTTTTTTTAGTAAAGTTTAACTTTCATAACTTTTTCCTGTTGCGTGGGTTTGAAAGTAAAGCTTTTCAAAGCTGCAGTGCATAAACATTTGAATTTTTCTGACAGAGTCAGGACAGATTATTTTCATCCGCCTTTGGTAGATTTCTAGAAACTAACATAAAACATAGTTCATTCGAAATTGACTTTATTTCACTCTGAAAGCAACCAGTTGTCTCATGTAGTTAAATTAGTTTCCTCTTTCTCTAATAATCACCGTGAATGTGATCTGTGCACATCTAACCCATAAATGCTGAAACAAATAGCGGTATTCCATGTACGTTTGTCATGCAAAAACAACGTAACGAGAAACGAATCAAGAAAAATCTCTCACATTTAACTGCCGTTATGTGGTGCGTAATTTGTCGATTCATCCATTCACGTATCATTTATAATTATTAAGTTAGACCTCAGTAACACAGTTACCTCTTCAATTACACCCTTCTGCTCTGGGCCTCACATTTGTTACGCAGAATACCCTATCAAACCAGTGTCACTGATGGTATCACCACGCACTCTGTTGGCACATTTTGCGTATTTTTGGCGAATGAGCCGATCGAGTTTGTCTTGTTCGATGGTACACTCACACGTGTGTTAGGTAATTCACGTGTACCACATGACAGTTTCACTACCCACGGACAGCAACGCGCCACAGCTGCAATGGGACACTTGTAGACTGTTGACTAGTCATTCCAGAGAACCATCAACATCGAAGCGTAGACGCGCGTTTGGTTGCTTCCTGGTTCAGATCATAAGTCAGTGAATGTTGCAGTAACGTGTAGTCGACTAGCAAAACGATTCACGTTCTGTCTGAATTGAATTAAACGAAGGAAAATGAGTTGGTTTGTATGACAACCAAGGCGTTAACCCAATGGTGCTCATTCAATCGAAAGCCCTGGCCACACTGAACAGAGGAGATCGATAGGAGGTCAGATAATTGATAGGTGGTTAGCGGATGATCAAAAAAGATGCTATTCCGGAAATCATTGAGCGTTTATTGTGAATATGATGGAGAATCATATGAACTACGGGAGGTGCCTAACCAGGATACCAGAGACCTAGAAACACTGCAAACAGAAATGGCATTCGGCCAGATAACGGAACAGACTGGATAAGAAAAGAACTGGAACCATTCGTTCTACAACAGTTTTCTAAAACAGGTCAGAATAAGCGGAGCATCAACGTCAGTGAGCATAGTATGGATCTCGGTACGTGGATGGTGATAGAACCAGTTGTGCAATGGAAGGTGTGACAGCCACTTTCTCATAAACAGTTTGTTCAGGACATGGGACTTTCTTGGCTGACCGCTGCTGACCGGTTTGTGGAATAATTTGTTGTTTTTCAAATGCACCCCCATGTTATATGCTAGCCTCCCTGAAGTGATCTTTTTAAAGTGTTTACAATTCTTCACTGAGAAAATGCGCCATTGTTGTTCACGCAGTGACCCCTTAGGTGCACGTGGCACATTGTCAGTCATATTGTTAATAGGATTTTCTCAAGTTCTATGATACTCCCAGTGACTTGTATATGAACATTTTAAACAGTCTGATGTTTTCAAATGCAGAAGACAATCCGTTGTACTTAATCTCGGACGGGAACGGTTCACAGATCTGGGGACCCCGAAGAAAATGTACAGAGGGATATCTTCATAATCTACCAATAACTACCGGAATTTTACATGGTTATCGCAAACCGTCTTTGAGGGTTGTTGAAAAAATAGCACCTCTTCGTCGATCATCAAAAATATTAATTCAGAGTGGTGAATCACCTAATTAAACTTGATAATATAAGAAACGATTTTTATCATCTTTTCGCCTGAGTNTTTCGCCTGAGTGACGATCGATCATTAATTGATTAGCCATCGGTCAATCACCAGTCGTGTTTGTTGTGGCATATTTTGCCTGTGGCACGAGTTTGCCTGTAAAAATTTTAACCAAAACCCCCGTAGCACACAATTCTGTGACCATTTTCGTTGATGCGAATCCTCTGTATATGAATCAAGTTCTTCCAAGACAGCTGAATTCTCTCTCAGTTTTAACAAACTGTTCATGAGGAATCTTTTAGATTAAATTTCAAATTGTTTGTAACTGTAGTTCTGGGTATAGGTTTTCAGTCCACGAGATCAACAAAATGGGTATTAACAGGTTGCTGTTATCACTAGGGGTTTCGGGTGACATAGATGAACAGGATTCACCGCTGGCCACAGCTCTTTTTTCCAAGTAGATTTTCACCCAGCCACTTTCAATCTGAGGCGCCGAATTCGTGTGATGCTCAGATCGTCCGATACACTTCAGAATGGATACGGTATCTTTCCTGTTTAATCCATTCTTTCACCCCAGTCTTAGAACTTCCTACCAAGGTCAACTCACAGAAATAACCGAGAGTTTACTGAGAGAGGTCATTGTATACAGAACAGTGAAAAATTTGTTTGTACATGGGTAAAAACGAATGTTGATGAGTACTCAGACGAGATCCTTGGGCCATGCCTAACGGGAGATCACTGACTTACAAGTCCATACAGTTACTTCACCAAAACTCAGACGGAATTCTACTGCCTCCCATGATAAGGTTGACCATAAATGAATTTCTGTCACGGGTGGAAGAATAGAGTCTACAGCTTCACTTTGAAGAAGGTTAATTGAAAGTCTGCGTGAAAGCGAAAGCTCTCGTATGAATACCCTTGGAGAAGCATTTTCCTACATATGCACCCGCCGTTTCTTTGTTTCATGGGTGCGACTCCTCAGTTCAAGTTCAGTTCTCCTATTGTTGTGCCGCAATGGACGCTTGGACTGTGAGATCGTCCGCTGCGCCAACTTCCGTCAAAAACTAAACCACAAACGCGTGCACTCATTTGCACGTCAAGCGTGTGTTCACACACATTGGTGACATCACGTTGTCATTCCGATAGTCTCTTCCTGTCCCTCGTTTTCGGGGCTTGTCCTATTGTCATGGTTGTCGATCCTGTGTGACGCCCAAACATGAGTGACAAAGCTCACGAACGTGTGACGTAACACAACTACCATCACCATGCCTCAAGAGGTCTGAGTCCGTCTGGCAACCACCTGTTTCACGAAAGCCGTGAACAATTCCCATTCCTGATCTGTGGGATTTTCCGAAGTTGTTTATCGCTGCAATATATTTCGCTCAAATTCGACAATTCTTCCGAGATGGGCATCAAGTTGATTCAGACTGTAGCGTTCCAATGCTACGCTTGTTATTTCGACGCGGTTCCTGCGTATGGCCTACCAAAATGGCTACGGGTATTCGTTGTTATCAATGCAGTCAGTGATGAATTTGATCGATTCCTTCGCCTCTACTAGACGAGTGGTGAACTTCAGGTATTCGTTGACAGCCTCAGCCACTCTGGGCTTGTTGGTTAATTTTAACGTCTCGAATATACCCATTACGATAATGAGAATAAGGACATATAGGTGAATATATGTTTTTGATAATTCATCTTCACTGGGGTGGCAGTTCCATGCAGATATCTCCTACGAACAGCCGGATAGAATTACGCCGTTGAACACCGATAAGATTTAGGTATCACAAATAATCGTATGGAAAACACATACACAGTTAGTTTGACCAGAAAGGCTTTGCTGGTCAACAACTCTGACACTGCAAGTTGGGCTAGACTTTCTGCATGTAGTGTTCTTACAGAATGGCCACCAGATGCGTTTTATTCGAAGACCGATACGGGAGGTAGGGTTGAAAACTAAGCCGCTGCCGGTGAATATGAAATTTGCATTACTTATTGTCGTTGACAGGGAAGACCCCACGGCTGAAATTAGTAAGACATATCCAAAAATGTCAGTCATTTTTGAGCGAATTTCAGTACAATGCTCACTATCAAGTTACAACTCCAAGAGAAATTTGCACGTTCTATAGTCACCTGTTGTGTGTACCGACATATTCGTTCGTGTCCAGCATCGTATACTGATCGTATCACAAAGCGATTTTCTGACAAACAGCATGATTGTCATTCTGCGTGATTGAACAGCAATGCGAGTAAGACGGTTTCAAACGGGATCTTTGCTTACGGGACTGGCTGCAAACACTCAGCCAGTTAAAACAATGTCTTTTAGAACGTCTACCGAGTGTTTCGAAATCAACCAGATTTGGTGTGGATCCCAGTGACGATTCTTGCCGTCCCCTCTAGTATACGATTTCAAAAACCTGACCGTTGCGCCCATAAGAATTTCATATGGATGTCTGACCTCTCTTGGTCCACAACCAACCCAATTCACAATGTGGAATAATGACTGTGTAACTGCCTTCAAACGCGCTTTCCACAATCTTTCTCTCCGGAGTTTCTTAGTCACCAAAGTTATTGTTTCCCTACCTGTAGTCCCTTAATTAGCCTTATGCTATAAACGGGAAACAAGTCTCGTTTGCTTCATCGTTGTCCTCATGACTTTGGTGGATAATTTCAAACGACCTAATCCCCAGCTGGTCAAAAGTATATCACTAAGACCGAGTCCATAGTCTTCTTGTCGTAAACTAACCTTCCCTTACCTTCCACTCGCTCAGCCATAATCTTGAATAAAAAGTTTTCAGTTTTAATGACCATTTTGAAAGGAGAACAAACACGATCGCTCTGTTCATCCAGTCGATAACTCCGTGATCAAGATCAGTTAAGCTGAAGCCCCTGTCTTCAGTTGAACTAATCAGCGTGGTTCGAATAGTAAATTGAAGTTCGAAGATCATGGCTATTTCCGGTCCTGACTAGCATATTCATTATTCAAGAGACATCGCAAAAATGGAATTTGAGCCAAGGGTTTCCTTTCGAGGTAGGCTAGCCGGAAGACTCATCAGAATATGAATACTGCTACGTGATGTGGATGGTGTTCAATTGGAAATAAACTAAACCTACGGACTTTCAGTTATTCTCTCTTATTTGTCACCAGATTAAGAGGATTTTGGCTAACTGCGGAAAACAGCGCTAAGGATCTGTTTCCTCAACTTTGTGATTGGCAAAGAAGTTTTTTTCTGCACATCTGAAATGATTTTATGTTCCATCATCAAAACTAATAGTTTTCGACGATTTCAGATCTGTCAAATCTAGGTTGACTGTCATCCGAGTCGGTATGTTGACAACAGATTGGAATCTCGATTAATACTGATCAATTTTCCGGGTGACTTCGTGGCTTAAAACGTACCTTGGAAATTGATTTTTCACGTGGTCCATTTAAAAGGTTACTAGTAGGACTGCAAACCAAAGTGGTAGTTAGTTTTTCTCAACACTCGTCAATTTGCTGTTCTGATGCGAACCACTTCGACAGTCGCTGTTCAATACCAGTAGGCGTGAGGGACAATCACTCTGTCAGAGTTCGTTTCCTTTTTTTAGTAAAGTTTAACTTTCATAACTTTTTCCTGTTGCGTGGGTTTGAAAGTAAAGCTTTTCAAAGCTGCAGTGCATAAACATTTGAATTTTTCTGACAGAGTCAGGACAGATTATTTTCATCCGCCTTTGGTAGATTTCTAGAAACTAACATAAAACATAGTTCATTCGAAATTGACTTTATTTCACTCTGAAAGCAACCAGTTGTCTCATGTAGTTAAATTAGTTTCCTCTTTCTCTAATAATCACCGTGAATGTGATCTGTGCACATCTAACCCATAAATGCTGAAACAAATAGCGGTATTCCATGTACGTTTGTCATGCAAAAACAACGTAACGAGAAACGAATCAAGAAAAATCTCTCACATTTAACTGCCGTTATGTGGTGCGTAATTTGTCGATTCATCCATTCACGTATCATTTATAATTATTAAGTTAGACCTCAGTAACACAGTTACCTCTTCAATTACACCCTTCTGCTCTGGGCCTCACATTTGTTACGCAGAATACCCTATCAAACCAGTGTCACTGATGGTATCACCACGCACTCTGTTGGCACATGAATTGATGGTCTACTCATGATTATGCGAATGTTGGTGGAGTGACTGAGTGGCCAAGCCAAATCCGCTATTGGTCAGGCGGAGCCCAACGTCCGCCACATGAGGACAGCTCCGGAATCAACCCATAGCTTTGTCACTGCAAAACTGATCGTGAAATTTACCTAACACACAATCAATTATAAGCTACTTTAATGCACCGCGCAAAAATACCGCCCCATGGTTTACTTCAGAGTGGATTTGCTAGCAAAGCGATAATCGTGTAGCTGAGGATTACACAGTAACTCCAGCGATGAAAACGGCATCAACCAAACCGAATGACTCGACTTATGGACCAGCTTTTAAAGTGTACGGACGGGATAAATTACAAAACACTTAATGTCTCCTTCGGAGTCAGAAGGTCATCTTCCATGTCTTTACGGCCCAGATCCTCCTCCTTCTCTTCCGGTTTACTACGTTTCGCAAACGTCTGTTCACCACCGGTTAGTCGCACCCTTCTCCATTAATTCTTTCTTTGGCTACATTTTTTATTCAAGCATCCAATCACTGAACTGTTTATGGAAATGCAATTAAACCCTTAACGTGAATTTAACGGATTCCATTGCTTTTCAACACTGACCTACTCGATTATCCTGATTTGTTGCTTACTTATATGAACTGCAACGATCTCTTAAGCTGACTGGGACTTTGGTCCTGACAGCTACAACCGTGACAATCAGGTCAACCTGAAGTAGCTGTAAAAAGAGAATTTATAATCATATGGTCCCAGGTACCACTACTGATTGCGCGAGTGTTGAGTAGTCATGCATGATGAATATATCACAGAATTACCTTTAAGGTTGAAATGCCTTTCATATATGAATAAGAAGAAGGCTAAAAACCTACTCTTAGGAAATAGAGGTCTACGGAGCTATGTGCTAATAACTACGGTCTAAAAAGTGCTACTTATGAAAAAAGTATTATCATGGAAACGATAAGAAATAGACAAATGTGGAGAACTCAAGCACGGTATAAATCACTGACCTGCTAGCTCAACTCACTGATAGCAACATCCAGATGCGTGCCGTGTGTGTGTTCGAAATGTTGAGGAGGGAGGATCACGCAGTTTCAGTGTGTAGCTGTAGGGATATGGCTTAGTTGACATTCTGTCTTCCGTTGTGCTTGGCATGTTGCTGCGTCGTTCGCCTCTTGAGGCATGGTGATGGTAGTTGTGTTACGTCACACGTCCATGAGTTCAGTCATTTGTTTCTGAACCTCATGTTTCCAAGTTAAGGCGCATACCGATCACCAGGTGACTTCTCATGCGTGTATGTGTGTGTGTGCAGTTCACTGATAAGTGTAGCGCCAACAGGAAGGGACTCGTTATCAATCAGGTGAGTGACTGTAAGAATCACTCGGCGGAGGTTGTGTGTGCAAACCGGACCGGGAGTTTCGGATCACGCGCTCGCTCGTGATGATGTTCGAATGCGCTTTTGCAGATCATGAACGTTGTCGGTTTTAGCAAACTCTCTCACGAGCCTTCAGAAGGTTAACAAATAGCCGATCATGTACCCGCAACTTCAACATGCCCGAAGCTTTTGGTATAGAAGGAAAATGTTTCAACACGCATTATGTGGCGTTTTTCTACTAATAAGAAAGATGGAGATAACACTTTACTTTGCGCAATCATTTACCTGCCAGTACAGTCCTATCTCAAGCTACTGCATCAGAATTTTATATGTGTTCGAACAATTAGCACTACGGGTCAATCACAGTGGGCTAAATCAGTGACTCCCACAATCGCTACATATTACCTCAGCAGATTTTCGTTTTGGAGCTACTTCAACCACAGGTCCACTAACCGTACAAGAACTCAGATTGGTCGGAAGTGTAAAATACAACGCAGCCCTTGGCACCACACTGCGACGTATGTTGTCAGCATGCCTAAGGACAGTACTTTAGTTTAAACGGCATCACAAGCAACAGTTTGATCATCTCTTATGAACATGTAGTTCATATACGAATACTTTATTCTGTGTTTCTGACTGCGTGCACATAACGATGACTTGCCTGCAAAACACATCTCCAGCGGTAATTGGAAGATTCTTATGTGTAACAGATTCAATCAGCTCCAGCTGAGGCATGAAACCTGAACAAACCTACGGCCGAATACCTTCCCACCAAGGTGAAGTTTTTTTGTGTGTAGCAGAGTAGTACGGAGCAAGTACACGGGCATTCTGGCTATCAACTTTATTCAATCTGCGCAAAAGAATTTTCATCTTGCGTTATACTGAGAGTAAACGTTTATCAAGTCAACCTAGTAATATCTACACGCTGCATACGGTTCCCCTGTAAAAAAAAACTCTCTTTATCGTTATTTGCCCCTTCTAAAACTACACTATTCCCCTAATCGTGTCCACCAATGTGATCTTGTTCCGATCTGATATCTCGCCTATTCAGATTTGTGCACCGTACGGTACATGCACAAAATCCACGTTGGTAACTTGGGTCAGGTGTTCCGAGATTGTTATTTTTGAACAGATCACATGATTGTTCCCCACTATAAACACAATGTGTCAACTCGGTTTCGCGCGTTTTTGGCTAATGGCCTTTCGTTGATCCATCAATCGTCGATGCCAAGGTAGTGGAGAAGAATCTGAAGAAAGTCCAACTGACTAAGCTTCACTCGGTTTGATGGATGGCCCAACAAACAGGCAAATGGCTGAAAGGCCCCGGGTTCTTGAGTCCGCATACCAGTTGGTGTCCTCCGAAACTCAACTGTCTCATCGAACCTGACGACATTGAACAAAAGAGGATATCAACTCACCTGAACCTTGTCACACCATCGAACGATCTGCAAAATTTCATTGCTTGCTATTCACTTTGGACCTGATTGCTCAAAACCATCGTGTGACTTACTCGATTTAAATGCTATGTTATGGAACTTCATGGTGAGCACCCGCAATCGAATCTGAGGATTGGCTACTGAGTTTGAAAGAAATTAAACTGGTCTACCTATATCCAACTAGATCAGTGCAATCGGATTGCCTCCGCGAAGTTGGCCTGTTGTCCAGGCAGTCTGACTGTGACAGTCCCTTTGCCTTCTCTTAAATAAATCCTGAAGAATTGTGTCCCGCCATGATTGTGGGAGTTTTATGGACAGGTTGCCAACTACCGTTATCGGCTCGCAATTTTGAGGCCATACACCCCATCGTTTTGCTTAAGCGCCATCAAACTACTGACGTCATTACGAGATATCATAGCGAAGTCGGGAGTCATTTCAGAAAGTCTTGTGTCGTGTTCGCTGGGGAGGCAATTGTCGACCATATACGGTGGTCCGGAGGTTAGGCGAATAGATAGCCTAACCTGCCATCGCCGTCGTTGCGCCTCAGCCGATAAATAACTGACGGCTCTTTTGTCACCTATCAGATTAAATCCCGTGTGGCACCAGTTCGCGAAAGTTTGACTGGATTACTGTGAAACCTTTTTCTGTTTAGAGGAGCAGGACTTCAGTCAAAAGATACGGATGCACACTCACATGCTTACAATCCCGAGCCGTGCATATCGAAGCAACCCATTTGCTAAATACTGACTTGTTTATTACGGTTCTGTCACGATTCATAGGGCGCATGGGTAGGTCGAGGGCTGCCTTTTCCAACGATTATTCCAGCTTAGAGGTTGGATTCGCAAATTAAGCAGCGATTCCCTCAATGACAAGCTCTCACAGATGAGAATTCAATGGCGCTCCAACCCGCCATAGACTGGTCACCGGAGTGAAGTACGGGAGCACTTGCTTCGATCTGTTGGGCTTACTTTGAGCGCAATCTACCGAGAGCAAAGACACCCTTCTGACTTCGTTAATCGCAGTGGAGCAACCGGTCACTGGTTCCTGTTACCACAGACGGTCTTAACAGCATCGTCCTAACCCCGAATAGATTATTTCTCTTAAACTGCAACATAGGGTTGACCTCAGAAGAGAAAATGATAAGCAGGTGTACAATGGGATGGAGATAGGCGGACCATATAGCAACTACCTTTTGGAAGAGGTGGCCCCCGAAGTATGTGCCATCATTGCAAGTCCATCAAAGATGGTTGATAAGGCAACGAAATTTTCAGGTAGGTGAGGTTGTTCTTGTTGTATCCGGTGGACTGAATAGAGACCAGTGGCCTCTGGGCCCAGTTACGAAATGTGACATAGACGTTGACCAACCTGTCGGGTTTCGTACCAGGTCTACGGAAGAGAGACGTGAGAAGCCTCTGTTTGTTAGAGAAACATGACAGTTAGACACCACGGTTCGCGAGTTCCCCAACGTGCACAATGTGAATATTGATATTAAGTGCAGGCGCTGGGGGCCAAAATTGCTCAACACTAACAGCGATCTGTTAGATACAGGCGAACTTTGACGGGCGAAATAAATGTGTTAGTCCCTGAATTGAGAACACTCACTCCCATTGTTTGTACTCCTTTCTTTCACAAGCCTGACGTTTCATCCAAATGTCTTACCAACCCCGTTATTTCATTTCAATAATTTGTCAATAATCGTATTCGGCGCGTGTAGTCACTCTTGTCATGGCCTACTCGCCTGAAGCTTCACCTTTGACCTTGCTGGTTCCGTTGGGAAACCACTGATTTTGTTGAATCAGACTATCGTCGTGAACGACTGGGGTTTGCTTATTATAAAAATATTTGATCCCAATATTGTTTTTAATCTATGGATCTGTTTTCCAGCTACCCCCGCCTCAACGAACAAACGTGGATCGTTTCAGGTGATCGTTTACGGATTCACGTTTATTTGTTCCATTTTGAAGACTCTTTTGTGCCAAACAATTTGAGCGTCCGGTTAATTCACATTCACGGTGACAGTGAACTCTCACTATGAGTTTGTCAACAGTACCGCGTACATTTTAATCATTTCGATCCCTTTTCTCACGTTTTCTCAGGTTTGAAAGACAGTCCTATCAGTCCGACTGTTTGAACCAGCTTTATTGGAATCGTCGATCATGTGATAGTGAGTGAATTATCCTAGAAAGCCAGAGGCATTTACACTTTCCTGCCTCTATTATGGTGCATTGTTGGGCGACTTATTAGTGTGAAGAAAGGTGAATGAAGCAAACTGGAATAACGTTCCAAGAGGTGTGCTTATTCAGTGACCTATGAGAATGGACCACATAAATGTCAATCGAGTAGAATTTTAGAAAACTCCGGAGGTTCGGTTGTGATCGCAAATCTGCGTGATGTGGTTCAATGTAAAAGAACCGTTGCCGTGAAGCAGTTCTCTCTACTTAGTAACTTACGAACTAGGCAAAATGTAGCGACTATGTGAACCAACTGTCTTGGTGATTGCATCCCATTATACATTTCTGTTAACTTCAGCTGTTTACGTACTTTTGTTTTAGCTAAGCTATTAAGTTGTAACATCCGTCCCGTAGCTAAAACAGCAGCTCTCTCCGTGCCTCGCTACCTTGACATGCTGATTCTGTGTTTTATTTTCTAGGATCGAAATCAATACACGAGGGTCAACAGGTTGAGTCCTGGTTATCAGTGTCGTTCTGGGGATGGCCCTTTCGCCGTGCATCTCGCTGTTCAGTGAGAGTGGTAGTCTTTTGATGGTGCAACCAAAATTTTCGAATATGAAGTGGCAGTGTGACTGAACGTGGACTGTTGGTGTCATTCAGGCTCGATCATAACATCGGTAACACAGAAACCCAGCTTCGAATGACTGTTGCCGAAATAGCACGCCCAACTGATTCCAAGATGAGAAAGCTGAAATGGTCCGTTACAAAAACTTCTTCTAATGGAAGTTGCGTAAATAATGGACTTTTCCAAAATTTTGACAGATGTGTTAGTCTGCACCCGAAATTCGCACTCCCTTGTTATGCCTTGAAAATTCTTCGCATTTTCACTGCAACAGATGGACGGATTTTTTCGCTCCCAATGTTTGGCTTGAAAATCAACTGCGTTTTTTGTGTAAAAGTTACCGTGTTGTTTGAAAGTTGAGTGTTGACCTATCCATGTTGAATTACGATATGCTGACCTACTCAGCGTCTGCTAATATACCTGGGGAACTGGACACCTAAAAGTGGGACGCGTTGTTCCACTCTGCTTCCGAGGTTCAACGAATTACACTGCATACTGCTTCATAACTTAGAAGGACAGTTTTTAGATCACTCGCTGTGTCTGTAACACACGAGTAGATATGTACAAGAAGCTTATAATGCAAACAATCGTTTTTGGTTATTCTCATCAAGCTGTTAACTTCGGAAAATGTTTAGACTGACGAATACACACACCATGTAAGCTTTGCTACTCTGAAACACCAGTGGAATTGGATCTGCTAATCAACATGTATAGCGCGAAAGATTTCTTTACTGGATACCTTAGGAAGAAAACTCAGGGGCGTTGGGACCTAATAGGCCTAAGCAGATATTTTTATGTATCCCAGGATATCAATGGACAACCAAAATATGAGACGCAATGTCGTCCAGTCAACAAGCGGAATTTGGTTTCTTTCAGTCTATCAAGCAAGAATGTAGCTACCAGTGAGATTTTCACTTGTCGGATTTCTGATGCAGTTGAGAGTGACAGTCCTGGGACACAGGTCACCTTATCGTTCATTACCTACCCGGGAATGCTGCCATACTTCAAAGATAGCTTGTCTAAAATTTCTCTATTCTGTTCATCCTTTCACAAGTTTCTTCTCAGCAAATTGCGTTACGAGAGCCACAAGAGGGCTATCAAAAAGGATTCATGAACACCTTCATAAATGGTTCATAAACCCTTCAACAAATTCCGTTTTTAATACAGTTCGTCTGCACTCGATGGTTTTCGAATAAGGCCAGCTGAAGCCTTCCGTATAATATACAAAGTTGGTCAAGTCCACTCCGAATATGCTGTAATGTGACTGTTATCAACTGAATTAGCTCTCGACGTCAGACTCTAAAATTCACGTCTGTGTGCACAAAATCAGTTCGACCAATCCTATCATGTTTTTAGCCATTCATTCCAATGCCATCAAAAGCTCGAGCGAGCGTGAACCATTCCACATCAGCAAACATGTGACAATTCCATGTCAAGAATTCCAACCTTCTCCGGTAGACTGTGATCCGCTCCACATCCGTGATGTTCAACCACCTATTTCACTTGTTCCAAATCAAACGTGAATGTCTGAAGACAGCTGTTTACATGATCGGATTCTGTTGAATTCTCTTGAGTTCCCTGGGAATATTGAGAGGTTTGAAATGTGTTTATTGTATCGGGTCTACCTGCAAGTCATGTAATGGTAGACCGATGATGAGATTCTAGTTCACTCACGTATTTCAAATTCCTTGCTTCATTTACCCAATAGATAAAAAAATCGACGTTTTTCATTTGGTGGGTTTACCGACCTCGTGAATGAATCTAGCACATAAGAATTGGTCTTGGCGTGCACCGTGTCAAACCGAAGACCAAACCACTCGGTAATTAAAACGACACAAATATCACAAAGCAAGAGAAGTACAACCCAGTGGACGTTTTTAAAGCTGATGTTCAACATAAGTCACCTAGCTTAAGAATTTGACACAAAGCGAGACAAATCTAATTACAAGCTACAGTGAACATTTCTGATGACAGAGTTGATGTTGAATACCGCTTATTCTCAAGAGGAAGCCCAGGTACCGCGATAGTAGTGAAATGGCTTCAGAAAAGTTCACATCAACACCAATCAAATAGTGTGCTCAAAGAAAAAGAATTCGAGTATACACAGACTTCACAATCGATTTCTAAGCGGTTTACTATTAGGCCAGAAGCCTCGAAAATGTCTGGACATTTAACTTCAATAGAAACAGAGTACTTATGCTTAAACCACTTCCAGGTGAATGTGAAAACATACTTACGTACGTTAATCAATAACGACGAACTGATTACGCTCCGTCCATTCAAAGGGCTTTGGGGCTCGTTATAAATTCAACGAGCTGACGGTTTCTGAACAAAAAGTAAGACACATCTTCACACTTGCAAAGACTAGAAGTACTGGAAGGTAATTAAATGAATGAGTGCAGTTTGAAGTTGCCACGTAGCAGCTTTTCGTGAACAGTGTGATTGTGGATGACTTCATATGTTTACTAGGGGAGAGTACAGTACAGACAATTGGATTCAATGAATACCACTGAGATGGTGGACAGTCGTTTTGACAATGTTGGACCTTGCCTGGGGTAGTCGAACTCCCAACTAGTGAACAAGCGGCAGAATGAGGTCCGAACACTCCTCTAATGAATAGTAGGGTCGCGGCCTCTGGGGTTGTAGGTATGAAAATTTCTACCCTTGAGTGTTTTCGCCAATGAGAAAAGAAAGTCCAGAAGTTGAAGCAAGTAAGATCTTGTGAGTATTTTTAAAAATCGATCAGCTTCAGAAGGCACGTGTTGAGGACAAAGTGAAGAGAGCAACAGAGGTAGACTACTGCTTGAAGTGACATCAGCCTTATTGGCGTTAAAGTGGACTTTTAACCCCTGTGATGTACAAACTGATGACAGCCTATTAGGTTATCGTAAAATCATGTAAAGCTTATAGGAGAGTTTTAAGACCTGGTAACAAATAACTTTTATTTAATGCATTTACACGTGAACACACCTGTCTTGTTGTACAAACAGGGAAAAATAACTGATGCTAATTCCGGAAAAGCGCCATGAGTGAGCCGAGCGATTTATTGGGCAGACTGATTTTCTTCTTTGACAGAAGTAATAACTGACGGCTTCGTGAGAACAATCTTGCAAAAATCTTGCCAGATTACAGAAAACCAAGTCCACAGTGTACAGTGTGTCAATGGTTCGTATAGATATAATTATTCAGCCAAGTGTTCATAATTACTTTAGATGGACGGAGGCGCCTAAAATAAAAATTCTTTTAAAAATTGGGCAGAAGGTTGTCTGGTGTATGTGTCATAGAAGGCTACGTAGTTAGTTCACCTCAGACCGGTCTACAGCATCACCATAACTGAGAAATTCTGATCTAGAGAGCAGAATCGATACTGAATGTTTTCTGGACACTGTCAGACAAACCCAACATTACTCACACATGATTGTAGCTGAACATATGGCTACAGTGATTCGGTCATTTCTAGTACGAACACAACCTGATTACTTTACAAACACGAAGGCGAAAGAACGATGTTTGGTTTGGACTACGGTGTGCGCTACTGAGTAGCTTTCATGCGAGTGAAATTCGAGCTTTCGTGTTGAGCTAGGTGCTAAGCTTCTCGCAGTGTGAAACAAAGTATCAATGTTAACCGATTTTCAATTTATAACTGGAGTAATTCCTAGAGGTTAGTCATGAATATACAGTGGTTACAGCATGCAGACCATTCCGGTGCTGAGTTAACAACGTTAAGACGAATCTAAAAGCTTTGTATTTATCGGCTATAACAATCGCACGCTGAGCTTATTTGCACTATGGATTGGGAAGAAATATGGGAAGGTTGCTGAATGCCCTGCGCAAACTTTTGCTTTTCAGGGACAACAAGGGCACACCTTAGGCGTACAGCTTATGTTTATCAACAATCTATCAAAATATTTCTCGAATTAAGCGTTTCTATGATAACAGAACTTGGCCTCCGGTTACCGTTGGCTAGTTAGAACTGAGTTCACTTTTAGTATCAGTACAATGTATTACGCGAGCGAAGTTAGTTTTTAATTTTCGTGTTGAAAGGTGGTTTGTTAGGAGGTGCATCTCCTAATGAATCTGGCAGGATGAATCACGTGATACCGTTTGGTCAATCCGACTTCGGGTGGATTGTTCTGCATTCAGCTCTCTCAGTTAATCAGACTGCAGTGGTGCAATCGAACGCCTCGACGCTATCTGAACAGTTTTCTCGTGTTTACTCTCTGATTTGCTGTGCGCCATGCCGGCCATGTATGGTACTCATTTTGCCCTTTAAATTTACATCCTCTGTGGTCTGATTCTGACTCGATTAATCCCTCGAATAAACACTGTTGCCGCTTCATTTCTCATCTGAGTCAAGCGACTGAGTGCGTAACCCTGATCACACTGCAGTCTGTTGCAATTCACAACGCTTCGTTTGAATTCTAACTACGCAGCTAAGTAGCACTTTTGAAGCAAAAGCAATTCGCTTAGTATGAAACAAACTACTCATTAGTACTAAAATTAAAACAATTATCCGAAGGAATTGAAAAGAAAGGCAATTATATGATTACCCCCCTGAGGCAACTTTTGTTCCTCTCATAAAACTGAGCACCATAATTCCTCAGTTACTCGCAGTTGCCTTTATTCCTTGTGTTTCATTCATATACAGTTCACTCACACACAATTCATTGTGCCCAATATTCTTTGCTGAATCGCACTTAATTCTCTTCTGAGTTCTCGCGGTTACTGCTGCTTGAAAATTGTTGCGGAAAGCATCAATATCTATTATTTTCTGATGTTGTTGATAAATGAGTTGAACGTTTTGTTTTACCTAAAACAAACACCTTAAGAGAACTTTAATGAAATCTAACACTTGAAGGTGATTAGGCGTAACAAGCAAACCGATGAGGGCGTTTGCCTCTAGTGGAGCTTGCTAAAGTTTTCTGTTTTTGTCGTTCTGCGTTCAGCACGTTGTGGCATGTTTGAACTAAATGGAGAAATTCGATCTTAAATTTGCCACCATTCTGCCTCTTTCTTTATGGAATCCACAATTTAGAAAAAATGTGTACTACGACTGCACGTACAAGATTTACTGTCCTGTAGACGTGACCTCTGGGTAGTCATTTGTTGAAGTTTATGTAATGTCAACCAGTCCTCGTAAGCGCTGGTGTTGAACCAAGTGAACTAAAGCTGAACCACTGATAGAGTGGCCCAGCACAAGCCTGGAAACCCGAGTAGGGAGTCATGCATCGGGAATCACAGTATAAGATGTCGTTGAGTAGCCTGTGATTTTAATTGACACCGCCGTGACCTTAATCACGCTTTGGTGCGTATTTCATATTTGGATAGACATGTCAACCGGAAATTATGTAAAAAATTAGTAGACCCTTCCTTCACTCTTGGTAGAGCTAAACGTTAGAGCATATTCCCATCAAGACCAAGATTTTAACTTAGGTTTACGAGCAGTTTGAGATAACCGAGGCTGACCGATGCACTGACCTTCAATAGTGAAAATAACTAAGTCATCGTGTCTAAGCGTTTCAACGAAACGGGGTGTACATCAATTTTAGAGCATTCATGTTCCTGAGCAAAATATTGGAAACTTGCACTTCTTCGTAAGTTGGATTGTAAACGCGCAGTTCACGGGTTTCAAGCTGACCCTGTCTTCCTACCTTCAGAAAGTTGCGGAAAAGTTCAACCTAAGCTAAACAAGTACACTCTGTCTAACCCAGAGTGGTAGAGCAGCTCACAGCTACATTCGTCGAAGCTGCAGGAGTATTGATTAGAGAGGCAGAAAACGCTTGTCTTGACGTTCTAACATAATCACATCGGCAGAGGTTGAAACTGATTTTGACTAGTTGAACGTTAGACGTATAAGGGGAATTAGGGTACGGGAATAAATGCACAGCGTACTCATACAGAGACAATCCATATTTCATTGGGTGAGAGTGAGGTCACTCAGAAGACAGATATCGAGGTGTTTGACACAAATTCGCCAACGAACTATGATAGCTGTCAACTCTAAGAAGACACAACTAGAGGGTATTACCACTTTGGGCTGGTTGCGAATCCACATCTGAACATGGTGCCCCCCCGGCTGGTCGTGCTTCTTTGATGCTGTCACATAATCTACTGCATAGGGACTACCGTATAACGACGGTTAACTCTTTTACACGTAACTTAATGGGGGGTTCACTGCATAAGAAATGAACAGGACACTCTATAAATCCACCGGGAGTTAACACGAGTGCTGTGAAGTAGAATCCACTCTTTTCAGTAAAATAGTTCTTCGCCGTAAGGATGCGAGTTGAAAGTTTTTGGTGTCACCAGGAAAAAAAATTCGTCTATCCCTATCCCATCTCACACAGAAGTCCAGATGTACGCGTTTTTGACATCGTACACCCAGTTGTCGTCAGTCTTCGACAGAACCGTATAGTACTACTTGGGGAGAAGTCCTGGACAGCTAAGACTTAAACACTTGAATATGCTAGGAAAACGTTGTGGATGCTTCGGTTGATATAGTGTATATCTTCATAATTGTGGTCGGTCAATCATGTGGAATACCTGATTCACCCATAGATGTTCTGTTTATCTTGCAACCCAACACTTTCAGTCACTGATAACAGAACTAAAATACCAAACTGCGAACTAAAAACACCAAACCTTTTTTCCCGAATGCGTAACTTCGCGGTAGCTCCTCCGTTGATGAGATATTCGCATAGTTGATAAACTAGTTTAGAGGATTTTTGTACGTCAGATATGTTCTCGCATAAAACTTGAACCTTCGGAATATAATCTTTTATTCTTTCGGATATTTTTTGAGAAAGCTGATTTACCAAATACCTCTGTTAATAGTTTCGTTAGCGCTGGTACACTGTCTATTTTAATGATTGCGGGATGCAATGTACACCTGATTGTAAGGGTTTAGTTTAGTCATATTTCAGTTATCAGCGTCTACTACATTTTGTACTAATTTTTACTATACGAATTTGAACGAAAACGCCATTGAGCCCCGTTTAATCAGTCGAAAATCTTGTTCGTTTTTACAAACAGTTGTGAAAATATGGGCAAGCAGAACTAAAGTTCTATGCGCTGGATCGGTTCGTCGTTCGCGTTAAAATTCTGTTCGTTCGATTTGCTGTTTCCTTCATTAGTATTCATTTTGACGTGAACAGGAAGATAGATCAGCGATAAGACAACTCAAATCACTGTCGGTCATTGGAAATCTTCTGGTATTTGGTAGAGTGTTTGAAGGTAGAAACAGTAGGCATGTTGTTTTGATATGCAAATATATCCAAAGCAAACGGCCAAATTTCATAATGCACTTGTTATTGTGAGTTTCACTCTGTGTATTAGGACAATTTTAGCCAATTGCAACTGGTGATCACCAGCCTTTAACCATTTATCACAGTTCTTAGTCAACGGTCAACCCATGAAAGATGATTTCTGCCCTTCTTTCACCGCCTTCCTGCTTCAAATCTCACGGCAAGGCTACTCGAATTGTTGTAAATTACAGTCGAATAATGTCACAGACGTTCCGGGCATCAGTGCGATAGCACCTACGTATGCGCATCATTTACGACATACACGTTCCAGTTAATCTGTTCATAAAAGGAGGCAAACGAGATATGTGTGCCTCCTCTTTCAAAAAAATGTCTGCTGGATAGCGTACACTTCCCAACAATCGTTAGGAATGCCTCCAGCAGTTTTAACTCTAGGCCGAGCAATATTGATGGGCTAGAAGACGAACAAAAACACCTGAGATACGAGGTTTTTTTATTCTACTTAGCAATCTTTAACGGATGGGATTATCGAATGTGTTGAAATTTTGCCATTACTAAGCAACCATTGCCAATTTGGTTACCTCATGAATTGTGTTCTCATACGTACGGTGTTAAGTTTGCCGACTCCACTCATTTACTCGTTCACGAATGTCTATGAGGCTGGTTAAATGGTACTATGGACTAAGTTGTCACAAACCTCAGTATCGATCAGGAATATTCTCGAAGCATGGTTATAAAACTAAAAATGAAATTGCGCCAAGAGAAAGGGGTGACATTTTAGAGGTAAACACGCAAGTAACTGAGACAAGCTCCCATGTTAGACAGCATTTCCAATCAACAATCTGAGTGGTCACAATATCTCCACCGATTCACTTTACTCACTAAAAATCGTAAACATCATTTTCTGAGGGCGCATGCTTGCTATTGTATTAACGTACAGTTACAAACGCAAGTCCACGGAACTAGAAGGGAAACCAAGCAAACACACAGAATGGCACGTTTTGAATCCAGGTGGGTATTCCAAAGTACACGACAGACGTTATCAAGGCACACCATCTGCAACTGACTTCTATCCATAACTGGGATACAAGTAGCAGTTTCCGTGTGATGCAACGCTTCTTCCTGTGCTCAAATGCAGTGTCAGAATTACAGAAACCGTGAAGTGTGCGTGTCTACATCAATCTTTCACCCATGTTTACAAGTTTTGCCAGACTACCAAATATACCACCCAGCTGTTTCTCGTCCACTGAAAACAACCGAGTTAAACTTCGAAGGCGATCACTAAAAAGGTGACATCTGGGTGTTTGACATGTTTTCTGACATCGACGGAAGTATCATAAGATGCACTCCGAGCAGTATTCAAAACACTACTCGTTGAACCTCACTTGAATACACAAAACAACGTTTTTCTTATCTGTACTGATATATTTCAACCTGCCTGTTAACTGTAGATATGGTTATGTCTCGGAACTTAATACGATTCTCCATCCGACCTGGCCGAAAGACGTCATCCGAGTCTTTTGGTGATAAACGCTTGCACCACCAGTTATCTAGAGGCGAACTCGAATGAATACCAGTGGGTCCATATCTCACAGAAACAGAACATATGAGCCTCTAAACTTGAAATAGTGAGCGCCACAGCATATAAACCAATAAGAATGTGAATCTTGCAAAATGTTTATGCTTACTAATGGCCTCAAAATCAGAAAGTACCCTTAGTTTATCGGCACAGGAAAAGCAAAAATTTTGGTGGCGAAAATGAACCAGAATTTGATAGTGAAGAAGGGTCACCTTTAATGCTTTCTGACCGATCATGCAACGGAAACTATCTCACTGTGACCTCTAACTCAAACATATGGCCTGTGAGTCAATAAGTTTAGGTTTGTTTTGAAGAACCACATCAGAAAACAATGACTCACTTGTCAATGAGGGACCTGCCCAGGGTAATGGCACAACGAATGGCATGCTATCCTCTGATTTCGGTTATTTTTGTGCACGATAGATATACTCGTTAACATCAGACCAGTGATTTAAACTAATGTTTTCTACTCTGTATAGTGATACAGTGGGACCGTGGTCAACTGTCGGTTATCGAAGCTCATCCCTCCTTCCATAATAACCCTACTCTTCCCCAGTGAGTAGACAGCTGGCATAAAAATGGTTCCAGCACATGTTAATTAACCGGGCATCGTTAGTCTGACAGTAGTACTACTTATGACTCAAGATTCTTATCAATTTCAGCCTGATTATTTTATAATTGCTCACCCGTCACGACTTTGTTTGGTAGGACCTGTCTTCGCCACCATAAACATTTAAGCAAACTTTAACAACCACGTCAACAAAACAGATTACATCAGAAAGTTACCGTATTCTATTGAATTTTAATGAACGTTTTGGTGTAATCGATAACTTTTAGGACGGACATGTTGAAGCCTGAGTGTTGTATAGATTTTTATCTTGATGTGGAAAGCACACTCACATGTGTGCGCTTGTGTCGGATGAGTACAGAACCGCTAAAAATTAACTACCGAGCGGATCGCCTGGATTTTCTACATACAACTCTTTTAACCGAACTCTCCTGCGGGCGACTGATTTAGAATGGCAAGCAAGTGTTAGTCTTGAATACCTACATATCCCTCAGGTTTATGAAGTAGCTATTTTGACTTCATTAAATCACTTATTGTTTGTTTATAACGACTGAATATATTAATCGTTCACTTACCTTGCGGATTTGTTATTTCCGCAGCTAACGCTTCTTCAATCGTTAACATGAAAATATCTGCTAGAACCGGTCCTAAAAACTCAAGTTTGACAAGCGGGCTATTTGACAAAATGAAACTTGACATTTTGGCATTCGAAACATCAGTCAGAGGATGGAACGTCGTATAATTCCTTCCAGTTGCTTCATAAATATAGTTTCGTATGGCGGGATAACAGTGATTAGTGAGTGAATTTCTATACTGTAGCTCAGTTAACAAGTAGGAATTGTGTTGTCCAAGTCAATAATCATTTTAAAAGCTTCTTTAACAGAAAGTTCCTTAAACGTTTGTTTTCTTGGAACAAGAATAACAACACTTCACGGGGATATAAATTTTCCCACAGTTTGGTTGCTGACGACCGACGGTCGACCATTCAAACCTACTACGAACATTTACAACTGCGTCCCTCCTACTTCAGGTTGTGATATTTTTGGAATTAAAAACTAGGCGCCACTGTTCTGTAGGTTGCTCACTTGACTGTTTTGGTCATCTCGCCCTTATAGATTTGCAATAATGCTCAGTGCTCTGATCCGGTCCCATAATGAATAAACTAGTTAATCTTGCAGACCACACTTTGTGAACTAAGCTGTTCGTGTTGAGAAAGCGCATTCAAACTAAGTATAAGTCGCATTCATCGGGTACTCAGTATAGTGTCATAGCTAAGGTTGCACCGGTTTTGATGGTAACATTTTCGGACCGTTGAAACGTGCTGTGTTTACTAAATATCTCTATGAAGCAAAACAGTTGTGATTTTAACGAGACGCTATCATGTTGATGTAATGTGCTGGTTGAGTATTTGGACGTAATTTCAAGGATCACTTTGGTCAACAGTTTCAGATGGACAGGACAAATGACTGATATTGAGCCATTAGGTGTAGCACACGTCAAATGAGCCGTTACACTTCTGGTGAACAAAAGCGATTACATTGACAAGATGTAGTCGGAAGACATCCTTCAATCGAGTAGACATAAAACGGAGTACAAACGAATAGCTACTGGACTTGACTGGGAGCAGATTCGTCAGTGAAGCTCACAGTGCAGCTCACAGATAGTTAGGGTCAGCTGGAACTTAGGTTGCACAATTATAGGGAATTTGGATACTTCACAAACTTGGGTTTTTATTCCGACCAATTTTGTTTATCCAACTCCATACAGCACAAGGTAGCTAGATGGTTTGCGAAACATCTGAAACGTATTCGAACCCGATATGCCCAACTCGGTCAGAAAAACAGTTTCGAACTTTCTACCATCCATAATGTAAAACAGAGGTTTACCGAAGTTTCCCTGGATAAATAGGGCAAATTTATGTTTTTGCATACAGGAAAGCGTCATCTAGAGATACTTGAAACCGAGTTGACACAACCGCTTCGACTTTGCACCAAAAGCCTCGGCGGCTCCTTCCTAACTTCAACTTATAACAAAATGGCCATGAACAGGCCGCTTGATCCTACAGACAATCTCACTGCAAAACTTCGTGAAGACGTCGCACAGCAACTACCTTCAGTACAGCTTTTTAAACAATACGTTGATTATACATTTATTGTCGCAGACGGTCAGCTGAAAACACAGAGCTTAATGGGTCGAATGAATTGTTTACATTTAAACATACAGTTCAAGATGGAAGATAGGAATCAGACCAGTCTACCATTTCCTGATGCATATATCATGAGGAACGCAGGTGACTCCATAAAACAAGATGCCAACCGCAAAGGCACCTGATAGTTCGACACCTGCGTTTTGGTTGTCACTATATTACAGCTGAATGGTTACCGTAAACATTTAATTACATAATTCAGACAGACCCGTAACATGAGAATTCCATCTGATATAGTTCTGAAGAGCTCGTACATATTGCAGAACCAAGAGGAACGCGGGTATTTTACCAATGGAATACTACGGAACTCAGCCAGCGGAGCAATAGCAGCCACATGACAAAGGTGGATACACGAGATTTCGAGTTCCTCAAACTGACGGTTAACCAGAGTTGTGTTTTCTAATTCAGTGTTCATTGAGATCTTCATTAGGGTTTGAAAGGTTAACCGCACTGCATTCGTCTGCCAAATTTGCCCACTGTTTCCGAACAATAGCATAGCACTTCAAGCAAGTCCTTTCGAAATTCGAGGTGGTTTTTTCGTAGCAATGAAATCCAGACTAGACGACCAGAAAGCTGTTCAGCACTTGAGCCAATCTTACCATAGGGGGTAAGCACTAACAATGTTATTATTATGCATTAAAAGGCCTGGCTAAGAATGGCCTATTAAAAATGGGTAAAACAGTGCAAACGTTCTGGATTTTGATAAGTGTGTTCCCACGAATTGAACATGTGTAAAAAACGCAGAGCGGTTTCACATTGTCCGTAACATATTGCTTTGATACAGTTGTAGAAAGAAGCTCACACCCTTGGAATATGTAATCGAGATACTTTTCTAAATTTTGAACATTGTAGCAGGCGCAGATATTGTTGGTTCTCGGAGATCGTTAGCACGGGTTTTCAACGTGATTACCACATTCTAACAGGTCATAAATAAAGGCTAACTTGTTGTATATCCAAGCCGCTCTCTCCGTTTAGCTGCACAATCGAACAGCCTTAATATGTAGTATGTTTTAGGACAACGTCTAAAGGTATTCGATGAAGAGACTGATATCAAATCAACGTCTCATTCCGAGAAAAATGTTCGAAGATGATTTCATTGGCATTAACAAAAGGGACACTAACTTTTCCGTACGCGCTCAGGGTGCGGCAATGAAAAACAAAGGAGAAGTCAATGCGATGGGAATGGAAAGTTCTATCATGCGCTGTAAAGTTGTGATCTTCAAGACGCTCTCTGTTATCCACTTCCTAGTCGTTCGATGCTTTATGCAAACCGAATTTTCTCAAGGAAATTTGTTCGCGCTGTCCAGATTTGATGCGGCTTTATGAGGACTAGGGTCGGTACTTCCTAGGGCTATCGAAGTCGTCACCATGATGGAGGGGGTAACCAACAATTCTTGCTGTTATCCTTCTGTCATGCTAGATCGCACACGAGAAGCGTTGGGTTTAACAAAACCGTGTGGCCAAAGACCTCACGAAAAGAGTGCGCAATTTCGGCCACACTGTCTTCGAGAAGCTACCACTATCAATGGCAACCTTGTTAACCAAACCCGAAGTAATCACATTACGATAAGACCAACCTGTAAAATTTCTTACCAGTATAGTGGATGATTATCGAAGCCGGACTGGCTAGACCGACCGCCATAAAGGTGACATTCAAATGGTCCCCGTTACTATGGGTTGTCGAGTGGATTCAATCATTCACACCTCCACGATCATCGCTTCTACGTGAATTCCTGTGGTTTTTCTCACACAAAACCGTCTGGAACTGCTCATTTATTTAGTCGGTGATTTTTGCTTATTGACTATACTGAGTCCTCTCGAAATCCACGCTGTTTCTGTAGGGAACCTGGCGTTGACTGTTGCCAAGTTGTTTCATTGTGAAAGAATATCTTCCTGTCTCGATGTATCAGCCTCGTAGCTCTGAAGGGTCTTCAAATTTGCAAAACCATTTTTGCTTCTGTCCTTAACGTGCGTAAAACGCTTTTGTTTGATGACCCTGAAATCTACATTCGCTAGTGTGTTAGAAGGAATTACTAATTCACGAGAAAGACAGTAGTGAACAAGACTTGTTTTCTGTGTTTGATCATCAGGCCAATTACAACACAATGAGTATGAAAGCAGTAACTTAGGTGACTCAGAGAAATGACCAAGAGAGGTTACGGACGGCGTGTTCGTTATCAGTTACACAGTCACTGTTCCACATCGTGAGCTAGAGTGCTTGTGGGCCACGGGAGATTAGGTGTCCGTACGAACTTTTTCTGAGCGCACAGGTCCGGTTTGTGCAATCGGATGTTAGTGGTCTCGGCAACGCTCAACATTCGGAATCTCCATTTTTTGATCGATCCCTTGGCACTCGGTAGACAATCTGAAAAGCAGCTATCTTATCGGCAGAATGACTAGAGTCGGTCAAGTGAGCAAAAATCACGCTCAGCCACGCAGGATGATGTTCACACACTCGGTCCGACAATCGCCTAGTAGTACAACCAAATACATTACGCTCAACACCAGAAAACAAATGTGCACACATAACAAGTGGCTGTAGAACACGGGAATATGCCTTTGAATTGTAACACGATAACCGATGTTGAGCGAAAACTGACGCACAACTGGACGATAAGGTAGGTTGTTTCGAATGAATTACTGAGCTTTCTACGGATAAATTCGGCCATGGGATCTTTCTTGAAAGGAAGGCTAATAAACGCAAGTTTCTTATTCACAGAGGGTGCCTTAAGTTTCAACTTTACCGCCTGCACTGCTTTCTGAATGAATTGGGTAGCCATTCTGCATGAACACTTCTTGTAGAATGTCTAGCTCACCTTATAAAGTATCAGAGGTGCAGATCCTTAAGACCTGATGATCAAACACAGAAAACTAGTCGCGTTCGCCTCTGTGTGGTTCTCATGACTTCAATGGTTACTTCAGAACGATTTATCAACTGTTCACATTTGTTGCTCAAACAACATCCTACATTCGACAGCCAACTCGTTTTGGATTTCTCGTTCTTTATATTTCTCTGCCTAATTTCCCTGTTACCGCTTGTTCCTTCTTCATATTAAGTTGTGCAAACTTCTGTTCAAAATAGACGGTGAATAGTGGTATTCTGTCGTACATTTTCTAGTTTCATGTCTCTCGTGATGCAAGCGAAATGTGTCCGACCCAGAACATGGCCACGCACTGTTACATCGGAAATGGCGAGCTTTTAGCGCGTGGCCTAGTGGCGTCACTATCTGTCACTTCACTGAAGATGTTTTGAAAGCCACCCACTATCTCCAAGCTAATCTGAACAGTTGTGAAACTAGTCGCGGTAAACTGATACGATCACACGTGTGTGTATACCGCACCGACGACCAACATATGGCGCACAAATTCAAAATCACGTTAGCACAGCACAACCATACGGTTTGGGAGGGTGTCATCCGGAACAGTGTGCGCCAAGTCAGCTCCAAGCGATCAGCAATATAAAGAGGTTGATTGGTTTATGATAAGCAGTTAGCACATTTGTTCCCAGTGTGGGGAATAAACAGAGCACCCAACGAATTTGAAAACACTGCGTTTTGATCAGCACGTTAACCAGAGTTCTCTGTACCAGTTTCAGAGAGGGCTTCTTACCTCACGAGTAATTAGCAATAAAATTGAACTAACATCAATACTCTGTATAGAGGAAAGGCTCGGAGTCTAGCAACAGGCCTTTAACTCAAAGACTGTTATGGACCGTTAAGGGCTGTTACTAAAATATGTTTGAGCCAAGCGTTTCAACGGGAACCCTCCAAGTAGTACTTTAATATTGCCTCCGTTCTTACTACCGGAGGGTGAAGACGTCCAGATCCTCCGGCCGTGAACAGTTTCAGTGTGGACAGGATCTAGCGTCTAAAATATCTCCGAGTGGGGATTGTTTACTTACTAAAAAAGGAAAATCTCGTATGGACTGTCTCGATGAATGTAATCAGTATCGTGAGTTCATCTAAATGGAATGAAAACCAGCTCAGTGTTAAGAGATCAATAATGGTTTCAAATGAATTCACCTTTACTGTGTCAGCATGTTGGTTACGTTGGACAGCAAATACAATTTATTGCACCACGTGTGCTGACGGGAGTCATTTTCTCTGCAGATAAAGTACAATCCACGTTTTTTAAGTCCTAATAATGTTGGAGAAAACGAGTCTTTCATATCTCGCAATGTAAGTGTTCTTGGTGCTTTGTTTAACTGAATAGGTACAAACTAATGTTTCCGATACCTACTTTCCATGCACACATTCAGCCTTCTAGAAAGACAGAATTTTTTCTGTTATTCAAGTAACTGTTTCACCGGAAGCCAGTAGTTGATTACCGGATGTTCGAATTTGAATATGATTTACAGCGAGTCTGTCTCAAAAGAAAGTACCACAATAGAGCTGCACTCTTGCTAGGGCTCGTCACTAGCACTCTAACAGCTACAATGCCAGCAAGATACGAATCCAGTCACAGTTTTAAACACGGGCAACCTGAAATATTTGTCTGAAACAGAAAGCTATAATCAAATATGAGTTACGTTCAATTTGAAATGAACAAGTTCATTTTGGGCACGATTAATTTCCCAGATCTGGACAAAGCTACGATCCCTCTGCTAACGAGCTTGTGATGAAACACTTGACTGAATAATCGAATTGTACCCATTTTGCTGGGTCATGTACTCCGCGGTGCACCATGTCATACCTGGTGGTCAGCCCGTTTGATAGAATCACCTCCGAGGTTGCTTGTTTCACCGACCCGTACATGTGTGCACTTGCTCGCCTTGATCTATCCAATCGGCCTGACATAACTGTCAGCTCTTTAGCCCATTAATTATGCACTCAGATGTTACAACAAACCAGACCAACCGCTATTAGCCATGTGCTCAACCAGCACTCCATCTAGCATTACCCTGTTGCTTCGACCACTTCGACTGTCTGTGCTGTGCTACTGATTCAGGCGGGCAGTTTCTGTTGTTCAAGCGAGTGGATTAACAAGTGTCTTCCTTGCACAGACGCATCGTCGCGTCAGTCGATCTGCAAGCAGTTTGGTCAATCAAGTCAGGCCGGAAGGAAAACGCAGTCTGTCCTCTAACACCGCAGATTAGCTCGTTCTTCTGAAATCTATTTGTTTAGATTAATCATGTTGTGCTGTTTACCATTCGGTTGGAACTATTGGTTACTGCCAGCTGATCACACGCATTGCACCTGTGGACAGGCCAGTTGTTCGGTATCGCTGTACAAGGGAACAAACTTTTCCAACACGTTTGGTCTCCGACTACTCATCAGTAATCAACAATATCGCCTAATCGGTTGGATGAGAAGTGAGGTTCTGGTTTGTCTCGGAAATCTTAACCGTGGGATTGTCGATTACAGTTAACGGACAATAAACATGTCTCCTACCGAAACGATCCGGCAACCTGATCAGTACTCACAAGGGAAAGCGGTTGAACTTTCATATACGGTCACGCCTAATGTGTGGTCAGTTGAGTAGTGGTGAACGGTGGCAAGAACGGACATTACTTACGAGTTTCAAGAGCAGTGCTGGAGTCCAGTACGACTGAAAAACTTATCTGAGTGCGAAGACTGCGATCAATTGCAAACAATGTTCAACTTCAAATGTGTGATCAATCTTTGTTATTCACTACCGGTATTCTTGTTACAACACCTTCTCATCGCCTCTGAGTGACCTGTTAAAAGGTGTTTTCTTCGAGTTCGTTAGTAGTTTATGCGAATTTTGTGTATTTTTGCTGTATAAGAATTCGGTTGTCACGTTTTTTACTGATTTATACATGATTAGATTGGCACTTATTGAGTTCAAGTTTAATAGCTTTCACTGTAACTTGAATCGACTTATTAAAACGTGACCCTAACTAAAAAGATTCCGCTTTAACCAAATTCGGTTTAGCCAATGATTGACAGTGAAATCATATTCAAGTCTACACCACACGAAAAGTACGTGTGTAAATTTCAGATGCGTTATAGTTGAGCAACTGTTGCAAACTTTGTTGTGTTGATTGTCATAAAACCTATACAGGATGAGCTGTATGCAGGTCATATTGAGATGACTGGTCCCAGGATGATATTACTTTGTAATAGGCCGAGCTGACTATTACCAAATCATATCAAAACTTTTCATCTAACCGCAACCCGTGTTAGCCGACTCTACGATTAATTGGAGCTTTCGGTTCTACTGAATTAATTAATCCAAAAGTCCATATAAAAACTTGTTCCCTCCATTTCTGGAATGAACAACGATTGTTACCATCGCAAAAACAGTCGAAAAAATATAACAAGATCTTTAAGCCATTTTGGTTCGCCAACTTTTACATCCGGCCGCCTGTGAGTTGTACTCAAGAGGTCCAAATGATGCTTCCACAGCTGCACTCCGCTTTGCTGTACAGGACATCAATACCTGCCGTAGTCTAAAGGAAGCATGTGAAAACCTTTGATGTGGATTGTCACGCTACGTTATTTTCACTCACTTTGTAGTCCTCACTTCTCTAAAGAGCTTAAATCACCTCCAGTAACACTAATTTGGTTTATACTATAAATATAAAGGCGAGCTCGGTGCGTGCTCCTGGTGTGTCTATATTATATTCTAGACTGAAGGTCACTACTTTCATAACCTTGAATTTTGTTTTAACTTTTTGACAGAAGTATCATAACCAAAGTGTGACCCTGCCCAGCTAAATATGATATCGTACAGGTAATGAATGAAATTTTGACCATTATCTAAACTTTCAGGAGACCTCCACAAATTGCTTTCCGTAAGCAAAATTTATGCTGTCGTCTTTGAATCTTGGATTCATCTAAGTTTCAGTTTGAACTCAACACATTTGTTCCGCTATTTTTTCTCTTAACTCATTGCAGATGTTTTTGTTGTGGACGAGTGGAGGTGTTTCGTTGCCGCTACTATTCGTTTCCATTTCATCCTTCCTGCTTTTTTCTGTTTAGTTCATGTGTATCGCCTCTCTTCATCTTCTCACAACCTCACCGAAAATACCGTCACTCACCACGAAAACGGTGGTCTAGAAAACCCAGATTTATCGCCGCTCTGTTGAAACCGCTCAAGCCGTTGTCTTCCCGAGCATTAGTATAATGATATCCGAAACTGTTCGGTCGCATCAAGAAACCACATCCCTGAGAAAAAAACTACCACAAAGCAAACGTTTACTTTTCACTCGTAACCTGCTGTTTGAGATCCAGTACGATTGTTCACCAACGCATTTTGGTATCAAAGCCACTTAATCCGAACTTTAAGTTTTTGTTAGAGAATGACTTAACGGTTTGTCCGCGGTTTGTCCTCCTGTCAGCGTTTACATCGTTTCTCAGTTTGTCGTAATGTATCCTGATCAATTTTCATCTCTACACATCTATTCATACTTGGTGAATCAGAGACGTTATCATATAGTTCACTAGGCAATATAAATTGCTGTCGATATAAGTCGATTCCACTTATGTTAGTAGAGTAGCTTGTTTGACTGTACTGTCATTCTGACTAAAGATGTACACTGTGACAAGCCACACTTGCAACCGTTAGGCTTCTGACCAATACGAATTACGCATCATTATGCAGTCTGGTCTTGTGACCTTCATTAAAAAAACAATAATAATGACAATAACACTGAAATTTAAGGACTCAGACAATGTAGATAGTATCTTTGAGATGCCTATAGTTGACTCCATCAGTTACCCTGTCACTTTAACATAAATTTAAGGAGTTTACTGTGGGAGAAATCACCTGAAGGGGGCACTCATAGTGTGCACTGCCCCCATAAGAGTGATCCCCATAGAACACATTCGGCCTGCAAACACAAGATACTTCGGAAACAACCGACCTCATGAACAGGGCTTTTCGTGGGATCACAAATTAGCTTTAAGCGACTCATTTTAGAAGAATTCAATATAGAGATACCTAAGCAATAGTAACTGTTGTGAACTACTTTGAGGCGTTCCTCTGCTCCGAGGAGGACGCACACCCTATCTTTGTAAATTGCGGTTGACGCGTCCTGAATGTAGGATCGGACAATTTTACAGTTTCCGAATATGACAGAATTCAAATGACGCCCTCAGAAACAGGTGTAGTCAATGTTCAGTTTTATGGATGTACTTACCATCGGTGTAGGATCCCGTATGGATCAATGCGCTCAAAAGTAAGACTTGAAAATGATCGCTCACCGTCTGCATGTTACCGTAAAGCATATAGCGGTGAGTTGTTGAAACCAAAGCTGAATGCGTATTGAGTTCACTGACCTAACTAGTTGCTTACAAGAGATACTCCGTCTACAGTTTCAGGAAATTTCGACGTAAGAATGATGAGGTTATAACTATTATGGAATAGAATAGATGATCATCGTGAACAACTAGCTCGAACAAGTTGGCGTTTTGTTTGATTACGCGTGCCAATGCCAATCGCAATTCGAAGCCCAAGGTTAGCTTGTAATTTCAGAGCCCAATCTGATTGTAAGGCATACCACTCATGTGCAGTGAAATATTAACTCGCGGTGAACTGTCGTAAATTGCACCGAAATCTGCGTGCGAAATGTTTAGTGGGTTGCTGTTGGTTCTCTCTAATAATACCCATACTTTAATTTGTGAACTCAGACTACACATATGAACTGAGAAAAACTCTACGATCTCCTGCAACTTCCATAACGTTTAGGTCAGTATGTCACGGTTCAATGCTATATGACTTTGTATAAACCTCTTCAAGTATAACGAAATTTTCGGTCGCAGATAAAAACTGTTTAAGTCGCGAAGTTTGACCCCGGGACGGAGCATAAACAACTTCACCCTCATAAACCGAAAACTAAGTTATGCCTCAGATTCTCCCGATTAAGTGATTATGATTGTCTCCCCGTGTGCAGCCAGTAACTACAATGCGTGAGGCTTAACGTAAAGTTTGCAGTCAGGCGTGAGTAATACCTCATTCTTAATAACCCAAACCTCCGACTACTCGTCATTATTCAGATCATCACTCGACACAATCCATGTCCATCCTAACTAAGAATTCCTGATAGAATTGTACATTTGGGTATATATTGTCTGATGGATGATCGCTCTATTCACCCCGGTCGACTCCGCCTGGCTAATTCATCCTTGGACATTCCATCTCAGTGGCCACTGATCCGTAAAAGTTTCTCTTGTGGATTACTGGTCTTGAGACAACTAACTCCAGGACTCCTGATCTCACGGCATAACGTCTCCGGATATCACGCCTGTGATGCAACTCACCTCTGATTTGAGTCAAACCGAACCAAAATGTTTCCGTAGCAAAGTTGTAGCTGCGTGCAATCGCAGCTACTAACTCAGATACTTTTGTTGAGTAAGCTTTTAGTCCTTCCACCAAAATTTTGCAGCCTAGCACTGAAAGTTATCTCATTCGGTCACCTTTATGCTGATCCCATGATCCAACAGAACCAAAACCAACGAAGAATCTTCTGACATATGGATCATATTGGTTTTTAAGCGTATTTACGCCTTTTTGTGTTGGATATCGACATTTACGGCGATGGAAACAACCAATTCAATAAAAGTATCTGAATCTTAGGTTGAAAATTGCTAAACAATGCAATCTAACCCACCCATTGTCCGCAGTATTAGCAAGACGGTGCGGAGAGGGCTCCTCACTCGCACTTGCCGTTCACAATACTTGGTCAGATTCCATGCTTCATCATGCGGTTGATAGAGATGTAGTTACGGACGGTCTCCAATTTTTAGGTTAGGTGGCTGACATCCGATAGAAACCCTTGTTCAGTCGCCGTGCTCTTAAGCAAAACGAGCCAGTCGGAGAAGAAGGTTAGGCGTTTTCCATTTCAGCTTTCACCAAGTATTTCGACGATATCGTCCTGTAGAAACCAATCACTTATCCTATTGAAACCAAGAAACAGATGAGGTCCAAGGGAACCATAGGATTTCTGTTCTATGTAAATCCTCATCGTTGTTGCCCATTTGACCCCTACATTGATCTAAAACACCCTCACGAGTATATGGAGTCCCAACTGGTAGGTGAGATATTGGCGACATTACTGTGTCCTTGCTGTCCGCCCCTCAAATCTTCTATCAAGACCCAAAAAGATAAACACTCACTGGTTGGTCGAAATATGTCAACTTTCGTTAATAAAATATTACATATCGCACCGCATATCGAATCCGATCTCAACGTCTTATAGAATGGATTTAGAAATATAATGTTACTTGAGCGACTGGAAATTCTGACGCCTGTATTAGTGATATTTTCAAATCCTACCAACTTTTCTATGCAAATCCAGGGTGATTATGACTGATTGCCAGCTGTCAAAGTATAGATGTTGGCACCCGAGTTGTCTGTTTGTGTTTCAACTTTCATCACGTGAGTGAGTACAGTGTAGTCATTGTCACTGTGACGTCAAAATTCGATATGGTCCACCCGGGAACACAAATCACTTGAGCAATGAGCATTAAAGTTATTGTGGTAGGGGAAGGTGTGATAGACCGGCCAAAACAAAATGTCTGTTGATAACTTAGTCCAGCCATCCATTCTCGAGTATGTGCCATTAGATTCTAACCTCCAGGTTGTGCACATCGGAAGATGATTTTTTGAGCAAATGGGTAATGTGACCAATTGTAGCTGGTGATCAGTTTAGGTTAAATTGGACCTCTCGCGTAAGTAATAAGGTTTTTTTGTAGACAGCCATTTCCATTCAAGTCCTACTAGCACGCATCTATAGACCTGTATTAGTAGCGTAAGATTCACTGCATTCCCTTGTTTGATGGCATATTTAAAGTCGCAAATTTTAATCTGATCTGGTCCAACGGTGAAAAAAAATCTAATACTGTACCTGTTTGATCATGCTTTATATCCCTGAATACTTAGTTAGGTAGGTTCCGTTTTAAAGCACACCCTAGGTCATGGCATGAATGCCCGGAGAGTCGGAAAGCTTCCACTACAATTAGTCCTGCGGACAAAACGTTTCACATACCCGAATGAAAACCGTTCCAGCAAATAGACATGGTTTATAAAAACTAGCTGACATCTGAAAAGGTTAAACATTAGCTGTGCTCCCTATGATCGTAAGAGTTTACAGAGAAGAACCATTCAATGTTTTTAAATAGATACGTTTGAAACTTAACCCCACTTACGTTTGACTACGGTCTTTGAAGTCAAAAAAGTCATCCAGTCACCTCGACTCCAAAAGTAACCCTAAATTAAAGCACCACTTTCCTTGGAATTTTCAGTACCATATATTCAGGAGACACTGCAAAAATTTCAAAAAAACAGGCGTCCTTCACTATATTTCGTTAAAGTGATTTAGAACACCGAAACGATACCCGAAATAACTTCTCCTGGCGCTTACTCGCGAACTCCGTTATAGTTTAGCTGTCCTCCTAAGGCAATACATTTCTTTCCCACCTTTATCCCTCCTAAATGCAATTTGCTTAAAAGTCCAACCCCCTGCTGATTAACGTGACTCAATCTTAATTTCACCTGTACAACTACGCTTTCACTGCTGCTGGACATCACCGTCAGCACAGAAAACGTTGTTGAACATTCGACCGCTGACCTTTCGGTTTTTAGGTCAACAGATAGAAAATATCTAATTTTTTCTACTCTCTGTCCATAAACGTGTTTCGCTTAGTCGGTCCTAATTTATCTGCATAATTTCCGCGAAGTCTCACTCATCACTTTATATGTTCCAATCGATTAGCTTTTCGAGTACCGTCAGATGCGTTACTCGTATACGCTAAGGGTTTTCAATCTCAATGCCTCTACAAATCTGAACCAGGAAAGTACGTCTTTAACGTAGGCAAGCCCACTTGATAAGAATAGTCAAGTCATCCTAAAGTTACAGCCTGGTGGGAGAAAAATTGGAAAGATACTCTCCACAAAGTACAAAAACTGAATAACATTGTTACTCGATTATGTATTGATTAGTCTGTTAGCAAACCCTGGAATCTACACGCCTGTCAGAAGACTATCTGTTAATCGCGGGGACTTCCGTAGCAACGAAACAAGACAGGAAACGTAGAACACTATTCTCACAAAGCATACCTTTTCCGAAAAAGTTAAAGCTGCCATTAAGCATGTGACAGTGGTTGAACACAAAGTATTTTTTTTGAGAAAAGGCATAATTAGTTGAACTTGGCAGTTACACACAGCTAGTTCCTCCCAACCCCTGAAAACTTCGTCTGTTTGTACTGCGCAAAAACACTGCCGTGGGAATTGATCTGTAATCATTTTTTATATTAGATTAAAAAAACTCAATACCTGCTTCTTCTTTATGTCGGAAATAAAAGCCCGTCTGCTGAAACTTAGTGCAAAATGAATGTTAGGCTGTACGATACGCGTTAGTATAGTTAGTCCAGACCGTACAGTCAAGTCAGGAAAAGCTCCATTTGATAAGCAAATACTGTAGTGAACTACCCACAAGCATACTATTTAATAACTTAAATGGAACATCTATCTGCAGTTATAAAATTGAACTATAAAAATACTTATGAAACAAGAAAGCATTGAATGTGAGCAACAGTTGAGGCTTACAACATACTGAAGAATTAGCAATGCTTCAACAAATCTCTATTGAAAGTCAATAAGTAGGTTTGGAGAAGGTGCTTTTGGCAATCGCGTTACGAACAGCAAATTGTTTTACTGTAAAAAAAAAACCAGCTAAACCTTCGCATGAAATACTACAACGTTTGAAAATACGTTTGAGTGTTCCTATCAAAAGTTTTGTTTTTGAAAGCAGGAGAAAAATACCGTCAGTTTCGTATGAGATGAGCACTAACAGCACAGCAAATAAGGGAAAGTAATGAAGATACTGCTCCGAGGCGGAAAAACAGAAAGCAGCTAATTCTTGACCTTACCAAAACAGCCACCATCTCGACTGAACACTTACAGCAGTAAGCAAAGAAGCTGCAAATCTACTAAATGCAGGATGCCAATGAAGTCGTTTCATAATTAATGAAATAGGGGATGCAGTCGTCAGAACAAGGCCCCCAGATGGTCGGTTTACTCTGAATTTTGGTTAATCACTAAGTTCATATGCACGGTTTTGTATTTGGCTTGAGGATAACACAAAGGAGACGAACTTTTCTTTTAGGTTGAACTCTCAAATATGACGTGCGCTGCAAACTGACTTAGCGGTTCACGCATACGTCACAGTTGTCAGATCTAAAGGTCATTTGCTTGTAGGAATCAAGATCAAAGAATGGTATGTAATGGTTTCTGTGGGCTAAAGACGGATACTTTTATGGCTGACTATGAACTGGGGGTGATTAGAGCGTATCAACTGTTGAAAAGTTTGATTTCAGCTCAAACGGTTACTGACTAATTCATGCATGACTTCAGTAAGCTGTCTATAAAAGTGTGTATATCTCATTGAAATAGTTAACTAATGTGGTAAAGACATATTGCAAGGAATTCACTACTACTCCATTTAGTATACAAACGCATTTTCCTAAATTCCTCTTTAAATTCAGTTCAATCTCAATTTAAGTAGGGATGAATAGAGATTAGACAATGCAGATGTGAGGTTCTGCCTACAATGGTGAAACTACATGATAATTTATGCTAAAACTTTCGTTCTGATCAACTTTCTTTATTCGGGACACAAATATATGCGAAAATCTTCACTCGTATTGGCCGGTGCAATGAGCATAATAATTATATACGGCATTGCATTTTGCACAGCAGTTCGTCTCACATCCACCGAGTGCACTGAATTTGTTCGATCACACGGCCAACTTCGAAAGATTCCGAAAATAGGATTTTTACGAAGTATGAATTATGGTCAGAGGTGGACCGTAATTGTTGCTAAGTGATTAGTTAAGAAGCAATAATTAAATGATTAGGAGATATGGGGAATGGGAGTTCTCAGATTTATATGCATGCGACAATAAATTTGAACAACTCCACAAAAACCTACAAATGTTGTCCTATCCGGAGTCAAGTCATAACAACTCCCAGTTGTTACTGATTGAACATAAACTAATTTGGTTGTTAGAGCTTTATGATTTGGTGACCAGCCTGTGCCTTCGAGAAACGACATGACAAATAAGATAATCAAATTTGCTAGCTAGCAGTGAGGTTGAAGAAAAACACATTTTCCAACATAAATTTCTCCGGAGACAATCTGATGCACTTTAGTACACACAGACTCAATTCCTTGATTGAGGGACCACTGACCTGGAGGATTCACTCTATTGATTAAACCGAGCAAACTATCACTACATTCAGTAAAGATGTGCTCTCATGTTTTTCGCAACTCCCGTCTACTTTATTGTAACTTGTATTTGTGAGCACTAGTGCATCAGGAGAACTGATTAAGTACTTCAAATAAGTGTAGGTGAGTATGAGCTTTTTTGAAAAGCAAACAGTATGTATCACTAGAATTTATTAATCGTTGAGTCTTTGGGCTGAGCTACTCTGACGCATATTACGAACTCAATCATTTGTGTGAATCCAACATTATTGCCGACTGTAAGCAGGTAGGTTTGCATTCGTGGCAGTCCTGACAAAATTTGTGCATTAACAAAAACTATATGATCCAGAGCTACTCAAGTTAACTGTGAGATACACTTGTTTGTTGCTGTTGCTGTGTGGCTTGTTGCACGAAATTAGATATACTCGGTGCTACACCATTCACATTTGAACTGGCTTTAAGCAACCGTTCCATCTTACTCAAAGTGTATGTTCTCAATTCAGTATACGATCAAAAAAGGGAGAGATTCATTGTTATGAAGCAGTTTGTCTGTTAGAGGAAGCCTATTTCATTTGTGTTTTCTCTGGATAACAGTTCATCTCAGAACACAACAGGTTCTTATTAGGACAAAAAAATAGAATACCCTACATCGCTGCTCAAATGAAAGGCAATCAAAACCATGTGTCAAAATTATTATCGTCAACGTTGATTCCGGTTAACGTGCACCGGTACACATGTGGCCGACAAAATGTTCTAACTCCCCCATATGTAACCTACAACTGGCTAATTACTTGATCAAACGCTGGATGTGGCAATGACGTATCGAGATGTAAACGATGGAAGCGAGAAAAATAGGATAAACATTTCACAGATGTGCTCGAACAGACACATTTTGTATTTCCTCTCAAATTGATCAGGCAACGTGAACACAATTCACGAGCGTTTAGATGTAACAACTGATAGTGCTTATCGTAAGGTCAATCGGGCCCGGAGCAACACAGATGTCTTAAGACAACGTCATTGAGAGCCCAACTCTTAGTCATGTCAAATATAGACTTTCTCAGCGCTGTCGCAAAGACAAGACACAAGTCAAATAAACATTTTTCGGTGACGACAACCGAAATGCTTATCCAAATGCGAAATTTATGATCGTTTGAGAGTGAAATCTTGTTCGCAACAACTAATTCGAAGACTATTTAGTATCGAGTCAAACAATCTCCCAATTTATACAGCATTCTACAGCCGGCCATAAACTCGACATATTTTTCTGTGCAGCGGACAATCCGCTAGAGTGTAAAATCAAGAAGACTGAGTAAGACTGAAGAATGAGCGCATCATGAGGTCCTAATATCCGGCAACTACCGGATTAAAGCTTTCTGAAAGAGCGTAAAACAATTAACTATGTGATTAGTTTTTGATTCATTATTTTGCTTTTTTTGTCTTGTTCCGGTAAACAGATTCGTCCATTTATTTTTCAGGTCAACCACATCGATAGCAAGACGCTTAGACACAGTGTATGTTTTCCATTCTTTTTGACCGCGTAACACATCTTGGTAATACTCAATTCGTTTTGGATACTGAAACTGTACCTCACAGTTTTCTACAGTTTTCACTGGTGGACTTATTTACACTTTGTTCGTTCGGAACCCGTATCTTTATTTACGTAGCTTCCGTGTGAACTCATCAACTATTGTTCCTGTAATTCATAGGAGGCTATTCCAAACATTCGATATTATTAAATGAAAGTCACAAATCAAAAAAATGCATGCTATGAAGCATCATCAATCTGGAGAATAAATTTCCGACGTATCTCAGCAACAACTGATGTTAGTTATTTCTCGTGTGTTGAGTTGAGAAGCCAACATCTACCTTCTTCAGTTTAAGGTTTCCTGCTATCAACATTCCTTGACTGAATGCCAGCTTAATAACATCCGAGAGATTTCTCTGTTATCGCTCCATGCTACCAATCAGGCAGCGCACGACACCGGAGTACAAGCATTGTGTGAGGGCTTAGGATAACCACTGTTCTGAAAGAATCACTTCATCATGCATGAACGTGCCAAGGTAGTTAGGACATACCTGGGCAAAAAAAGAACAGATTTGACAGACAAAATATATGTCCCTATTTTACTGAGCACATTTACTCCCTAATTATTTTCACCGGACGTTTATCGACCCCAATAGTTCGGGATTGTTTTCGCGTAAACCCTCAAACAAGACTTTAGTGCAATTTGTCTCCTATAATCTTCTGCTTCCAGGGAGATACGGAGCAATACCAGAATAATGCAGTCGTTTTGAGCCGTTATCAAGACGTTCGAAATTGGTGTTGGGGCATTACAAAGTAGAACAAGTATAGCATATCTATTCAAGATTTTCCCGTGAATAAATCTCCCCAAAACCATCAGGAATTTGTTATATTTTTGTACTTCCTATTGATTGAGATAAGAACCTGTGCTTGATCTATTGATTGCAGGTGTCAATATAGGGGGTTAATGGGTTGAAAGCCATTCTTGCCACAAAATGCTAACGTGATAAAGGAGGTTCACTTCCTCAAAATCTCCAGCGTTCCAAAGCGGCCGATCAATCGTCCTAGAGGGGCAGCTGTAGATTTCTTGCTAAATTAAGCCATCAAAATTCGATCCATTTGTTGGATGTATCAAACGGGTTCAGGCGTATTCATCCATCGACAACGCCACAAAGTCCAGATCTAGACAGTCACATAGCAGCCGCACCACTAGTCAAGACTGTCGCACAGGAGATATGGCAGTCACTTAGTTTTTGAAGTATTGCCGGTGGTACTACGCCTAATCAGTTGCTGTCTGAGGTAAGCATGCGTATATGTGCATTAGTGTTCTCTTCTGGTTGCTTCCTGAGTGGTTGAATCCAAATTGTCGGTTTTCGCGCATACTTACTTCATACAAGAGTCCAACTCGGTCTGCAAACCTGAAACAAAAGATCGTGATTGAAAACGATTCTCAGAGATACAAACAATTTTTTTAATTTATCATATTGTTCTTTAGACTACTTCTTATTTCCGAAAAACATGGCTTGCTGGAACATTTTTCTGCAATTTCCCACTTCTTGGGCCATTCCGACTTTCGCTGACCGGCCAGCCAGTGGCTGACTTTGCCTCTGTAGCGATGACGACTAGGATTCTGAAACCTCAGGTCATACTAAATGGAATGGAACATCTGTTTAAATGAAAATGTAGGTCGATCAGTGTGTGAGTTTAGAATAGATACCAAAGCTTTTTGTCACCCAAACTCATGAACAGTTAACCGTGTAGGATGAAGTCGAGAACGACGGCTTGAGAGCAATCAACAAAGTGATTAGTCATACGTGAAGCGCCACATGAGGCGTGTTTGATGCAAAAAAATTGATCTAATTTCTTTTCCGATTGAGTGCATTTTAGCCTCCGACTGGTTTTTTCACCTAATAAACTCCTAAGAGCCTCTCAGGAAGAGGCGAAACATCACAGCACTATGCCCATATTTGGAAGCGTAAGATGCGGCTGTCATCTCCAACTACGGGTCAGAGTGTGTATAAAACAGGTCAACTCAGGTATCGATCTAATCTGAGTGAGGACTTGCTGAAGTATATAGTCCTCTTTTCATTTAGCATTTTTAGTGATCAGACTACTAAGGGGCATCATTTTTTAAGTATTGAGTGAACATGCAGTATGATATCTTACTAACTCTAGGAACGACTTCAGGGTAGGGCCATTGGACAGAGAAAAGCTGTTATTGAGTTGTTCCTATGTTTGTAGAATCTGGTCACCAACCGTCCCTGTCGACGCTGAATTCATGATATTTGACATCTTGCATTAGAAAGTTGCACTTACTTATATGCAACTAGACCCTTTTGTTTACTCTGAAAAGAACCGCAGCCAAATTTCGTCGAAGACCCTCTGGATAACCACCCCTGATGGTACCATCGCAGTTGACCGCACTACCTGTAATTCCTGATATCTGCTGAACGACTGTAGGTGCCGTATTGACAACAAAGGACAACTCGCTGTAATCTGTCAGTACATCGGAGGACTGCTGTACACGTTGGTAGTTGGGATTTTCGAATATATTTACGTCAGGAGCTTAAATATTGACTTTTGACAGACCTGGTTTCACAAGTATTTGCCTCCCTCCGGCATTGTAAACAACCTCCCGGATAAGACTAGTGAGTACTGAATTATTTCTTGGACGCAGCTATACCCCTTATATAAATCGACTCAAAGTCCACTGCACCACTGCAGCCAACTGTTCACATGATGCCTGTTTCTTGAAAACGATCCAGTTTGTGATAGACTCGGAAAACGCAGCATGGAACATTGGATACCTGGATGTAGGTACATGCTTTTTATCTAGATGTAATTCGGTAGCCAGGAGTGTTTGCAAAGACTTATGTGCACCGGGTATCCTGCTGTCCATTCAGATATAAGCGTTCGGCTGGTTGGAACGCTGCGTTCGAGTGTGCTTTCACCAGTGTCTCGTTTCAGCTTCTGTCGTTTCGTATGCCCACAAGCCTGACCGTTTACAGACTAGATTATTGTGTATTTTTGCTCACTTTATGACCGTATCTGCTGCATGTGCGCTCTGATGGGAACAATCTCGGGCGCAGCACTGTTTCTTCAAGCCACAATCATTGTGCTTCTCATTTATTTGGCTGTTATGGCCCCAAATATGACGTTAGTGTTTCATAATATTCACCTTCGTTTATGAGTGGTTTGCTGCATACACTGGGGAACAATAGGGGAGGTCCCAACGAAAAATGAAAGACGAGAATCAATAAATGAAACTTTGTGTATGGACTACGGGAACGTGCCACTAAGGCAAATGAAAATGTACTACCGCCTTGTGTGTAATGACACACGTCAGCCATGCAAATGAATGTACGCGTTTGTAGTCTTTTGTTCTCAACTAATTTGTAGGTTGTTTCCGCGCAGTACAAAAATTCGCAGGCCAAGCGTATTTCTTGGTTCCTGACCAAGTACGCCTCGTCCGTTTCACCCGGGAGATGGACCTTGATTATTTTCCGAAGATAACGCAGAAGTTGGGAGTTATGTCCTTGGCTCCGGGGGATCCGGACGACAATACTGACAAAAAGACGCTAGAAGGGACGCAAACGGCAATAAAGCACCTGGCAGCGGATATAGCTCAACTGAGAACGGTATCATGGGTTGAAAGGTTGAAGTTGATGGAGAGATAGAACGGTGCTTGGTCGATACGCGGACGGCTATTGCGAATATTGCTCGTGGATGAAAGAAAATATGTATTCGACATCAATGTCTATCATAACTGTTTGGGTCACAACCAGCTGGTTGATGAAGTGAAGGAATGCAATGTGCATATTTTTAGTCACATCGTGAAGTACCATTTCACTGTGTCCCCCAAAATCCAAGCAAACTATCTTTGGGAATCGTTGCTGCAAGAGGTGCTGTGATTGACCTGAAGCTCAAAAAGTTGTCAGCCAGGTATAGTTCACTGACACTCATAGGACAGCTACAAGACGGCGTCAACCAAGTGCGCACGGCTAAAATTCCGTCTTGTAAAACCGCTTTGCTCCCGTCCACGGTCGAGAAATACGCCGAGTTATTCACGACCGACGATGATCCGTGCGGATTCTGTGACTGGATTGCATATGAAATACAAACACCCGCAACGTTTCGAACTCAAGGATATTATAGAATACCGAGTTATTTTGAAGAGGGAGTGAGAAGACAAATACAGAACAAGCTGCCTTAGGATGCCATCAAAGAAGCGGGAAATTCGCACAACTCGCTTGCTCTCCTGGTGCACAGGTTTCACGGGAACTACCATTTATGGTGGATTTCGTGAGACTGAACGAGGTAATGCAGAATACAATTGTGTTCATGCTGTCCGTCGCTGATATTTTAGATAAGTTGCAACAGGCGAATTTGTTCACAGTATTGGAATTACGCTAGGGACAGTGTCACTTAGAAATCATACCTACGTATCGTGAAGAAACCACACCGATGTTGGGAGAAAAACAGCACTAATTCAAGCAAATGCGGTCCGGCCTTCGCAAGATACTGTTCACAGTTTGACGTACGATGGTTCAGTTGGTAAAACCATTGGATAGTGCGGCGGTATACGGAGATACCATTGTGATATATAATAACACTGAATCGGAACATGATGCCCACCTAGATGTTGTCTTAAAACGAAATAATAACTCCGGACCCCGGATTAATGCCCACAAGTCACACCTCGGACGGTCACTGATGGTGGTGTTACCAGGAAATAAAATGGATCAAGGTGAAATAAGACCCTCGTCAGAGAAAATATTAAAAACTAGAGAGTCCGTGGCTCCGAATTCTAGACGCACGTTGAGTCAGTTTCTGAGCTGACCAAGATGATACAGTCTGCTCGTGAAAAACTTTCTCTTAATTACAGCATACTAGTACGAACCACTTTGAGGGTACAAGTAATTTGAATAGGTTGACGACGCCCAGAGTGCATTCGCACGGGAGCAGCAAGAAGTAAACGAGCGATAACTAGAAGTTTCAAATACAAAAATTATGCCGATCGTAACAGCAGATGCCATTGACCGTGGCACTGGGACAGTAATCAAGCAAAATGAAGGACCAATCGAATGTGCCAGCAGAGTTCCGACCCCAGCAAAGCAAAAGTATTCAACCGCGGAGAAGAAATATTTGGCAATCGTCTGAGCGCTGGAAACTTGGGGGCCGTACATGTTGGGTCTACGATGTCACGTGAAAACGGATCAAAAACCTCTAGAGTGTATCAGGACTGCGGGGGAACCGAAGAGGAAATGAACGTGATAAAAATTGTGTTTATGATCTTACGATCAACCGTCCGTCCGGCTCTAGCAAATTTGGCGTTGGTTTTCGTCCTCAACCACAGGTAGACAACGAACCTTCCCAAATGACTTGGATTCAGCGGCTTAATAATGGAGCACGACCCACAAACGCTAATGTGTGTACAACGTCAGAACAAGGTCCTCGGGAAGGTGAAATATTTTGGAAGAGGGCATGAAGATCCCAACAAATACCGATGTTGGAGAACTGAAAATAATCACCCACCATTGGAGCAGAGTTAGGTTAATCAGTGTAGATGTATTAACATGGCAGCGTGGTGTTCGTCGTTTTCATGTCGTGGTCATCCCGAGACAACTGAGGAGGAGGAAACTGGTAGCAAACTGCCACGGAGTGGCACATATCTGATGCACCAGAATGTAAGATCTGCTGAAACAAAGAGCATGTTGGCCGAAAATGAAAGAGGATGTGACGGCTTACGTGCTTGCATGCCAACAGTGTCAGTTACTGAAAGGCGACGGTGGAGGAGTCCGGCAAACCTTACAGTCAACACGACGAACTGTGATCGGTGGGTCTCACGGACCCAATTCCTCTGAGCGCTAGCGGTAGCCAGTACTTTCTGGGCATGACAGAACATTTTACCCGTTGTATCGAAGTGACTGGCTTTCCGAATCAAAATAAATCTATGTTAGGAAACATGGTGATGAAGCACATCGTAGCGAACCACGACGTACCAAAGACGTTCTTGGTGGATCAGGGACCAGGCTTCGGAAGCTAGGATTTTCAAACACGAAGTTAACATATGAGAATAAAGTGCACCCAAACGACACCATATCACCCGCAGACGAACGGACTTACTGAACGTACCGGCTTGGAGTTTGGGTTACCACTGGTGTTATTGGCCCACCTTGCGCCTGGGCAAGCGAGCACGAAGTAGTTTCCATTTCAGCTGATGTAAAATAGAACCCCTTGAATTCTGGTTGACCAAGATGTTGGAATATGGCCACCGTGCAGTGTTCCCGTCAGAGTGTTCTTTGCGAAAAGAGGAGGGACTAGAAGAGATTTGAATGCATCGCAGACAGACCAAAGAGCAATCGGCAGCCCACTGGCTTAGTAAAGCTAGAATTTTCTACTCAGAAGAAGGGGTAAAATATCGAGATCATTGAAACACAAATGCCAGCCGTCCAGGCTCAAGAAACATCCTGCCTAAGTGGAAAAATTCATGTCTGGTAATTTCCAAACGGGGCCAGTATACAAGATCAAGAGGGATGGTGGGACGAAACGGGTAGATGTCAGTGAATTAGCACAGTGGTAAGACATGCCCGCACAGGGAACCAGGACAGTAACAATTAGCCGGGATGAAACACTGCGCCGATCGAGGAGAACTCATCAATAGCTACAAGGGGTCTCAAAAGGAAGAATGTTGTATAACGTGCAACTTTGCTTGTGATTAGTGCAAAGCTTACACAACTTTCCAAAGCAATCATCCTTTGTGGTCACAGCACTAGAAGGTTCGTCAGACAGTGACAGTCCTTTCATGGCCGCATCATAATCGATACTAACGAAGCTCTGACATTCCGTTTTAAATCTTGGGGTGTGATGTATAAGTTTTTGTTGGTTCTGCCTTATATGCGTTCGCATTCCGAGATGACTGGAGTTCATAGGCGAAGACTTGTAATTTGAGGCGGTTAATGGTCAGGCTGTACAGCTTACAGCGTTCACACTCAAGATCAGTGACCCCCCAACAGACTGTGAACCTGTCAGCGCAATTCATTACCAGTTACAAGCATTAGTATCGATAACTGAGTAATGAGGGCTGTTCAGTAAACATGTTGATCACCAGGCCTAAAATACACCACATCAACGAATTACAAAAATATGAGACAGAATCTATTACAATTTAAGATCACATATATACTGATTTGTGACTGGCAGAAATCTAGGCGGGACGAGAGTCAAGATCAACACTTGGAGCATTCTCAAGGTTGTGACAAGCAAAAACTATTTAATTTGGTATGAATGACTGATGCTGATTGACCAACACTAGTAGTGCTTGCAAGATTTGTCCTGTAGGTGATAGTTCACAGAGACTTAGCAATCGAGTAGATTAGCCCGTACTGTCTGGTGGCGATGTGAAAGAAACTGTTGGTAATGTCCTCTTCTTCGGGTTTTTCCATGTTAACTTTAAGTTACAGTCCGTAAGATGGAATTAGTGCATCCCTAATTACTTCGAGTGCTTTTGTAAAACGGTTCTTGAGTATGCTCCAACTTGGTCCAGTAGTGGAGTAAACAATCCAGTCAAAACCCTTCATTTAAGCGTACCTGGCTGATTTTGAGTTACTTGCTGAAATTGACTAGCATACTGCGTTCATTTCATTGTTTGCCACTTATTCGGCTGAAAGCATTTGGGTGTTGTGTTCGGAATTCGCCAACTTAACTTACCCCTGCGCGCCACATAACTTTGCATTAGGGTTGTGAAACCGTCTTTCCTTGTATCTTAAACAAGTCCACCTCCGCTGCCCAGTTCCACAAGACATCCGATCTTGCAAAGTGAGCATTTCTCACGGTGTCACAACTTGGATAGAGTTGTCGAGTTAACGCGCTGTTGAACAATGGAACATGACCTCGTTCGACACATGGCTGTTCCTATGACATCTGAGAATTTTTAATGACTTCAATCACTGAGGTTTTGGAACCTGATGTGTTGGAAAATGACTATAACAAGGAAGTTTTTGTGTTCTCAAAAGCTTCACGAAAGTCTGAGTGACCTACAGAGTAGACAACCATAGGAAAGCATCAGTTGATTATCTAAACCTAGTTCCATGAGTCTGATTCTTAGTTAGATGGCGCAAAATATTACACAGCAGTATGCACCTTCACAAAGTCAGTTTTAGGTTGACCCTGTGCAACTGCCTCAAACTCAGTAGACTCTGAGGAATGTACCTAAGTTTCTTATCCAAATATCTATATTGAAGCCTTTTAACAAGTCATGCTTCGTGACTGATTGGTTGTATGTGGCAAATTCTCCCAATTATTTTGTGAGACAATATTTAACAGTTTTTCCTACGTAAGGTTCCTTCAGTTTCTTCATATACAAAGTGAAATTAAACATCAATTTTTTCTGTGTAGTCCTTAATATGTCAAATAAGATGGAGTTTTTGGACCATCTGACTGGGTCTCTAATATATGGTATCTGGGCTTTCTAACTATTCCTATGTTCAACTTTCATTAAATGACCACGAAAAGTCGTGCAAACTGAGAGGTACAACTTTGTGCACCATAGTGTCTTCTACTTACTCTACCGTCAAAATCTGTTTAGACCAGCAAAACAGCACATGATATTCTGTAGACCTATTGTTCCGGTGTGCATTTTGTCTTCATAAGATCAGTGAGGCCATCGTTTACTTCCCAAAACGTTAACATTCATTCGAATTTAGCGTTTCTCTTAATTATGTCCTGTTGAGCTCGATTCATATGTAAGTTGGAAATATTTGCAGCTTTCTCAAAAATGGATATGGGTCCACGAACAATCTTACGTACTGTGTTCGGTACTTCAGAAGAAATGTTATGCAATGCTTCCATGTGTGATACATTCCAGGTCACAGTTACATAACCTGAAATTACCACACCTCTACAAGATTCGGTCACAGGCAAGTTGGATAATGTCACCTCGAACATATCTAATACAGTGGTATAAAATGGCGATCAGACGCGTACGGTTAGCTTGGATTAAACGTCGCGATTGCAGATTGGTCATCGTGCTCCAAACACTGTTCGACTAAAAGTTTCCATATTCGGCGGGTAGTGATAAAACAGATAACAGAGAGAGATTGTTTTACATGGTGTTCATTCAAGTTATCATCATAACGCAACAGTGATCACAACTGATACACACAGTATCACGTTGTAATGCTGCATTGCAATTGCTTTCAAAAAAGTTGGCGGTATCTGGTGTTTTACTTGGCCAGTAACAGAGAGTACATCGGAGACATCCATCATGTAATCATTCTGTTGCCTATGTTTAGCGATGACTGACTTAGCACTAATGGGTCTACCTGTTACGATCCAATCACGTTGTGGTAATTCGCAAAGTAACTCATGAAGAACTTAGTGATTTGCAGTATCCTGCTTGTACGACGGACTTCGTTAAAATAAATAGATTTCTTCAGCGGAATGCTTTCGCTGACACATAATGAGTTTTGTGTTCATTAGTATAAGCACCTTTACAATACAAGTCAAACCGCAGTAATTACTTTGATCAAATCCGCATGTATTTATCTTCGCTAAAATAAACCGCACGTGGTATACCACAGGTTACATGTGATTTGCTAATATTCACGTCCGTGAATCATGCTAAACAAACTCCGCTTAGTTCATCTTAGGTATCACTCACACATTCATTACGTTTAAACTTATTCAGTGCACCACGTTAAGATAGCCAAAGCGATAAGAAAACTGGGAGAAAACCTCAAACATATGGCTTGTCGGATATGCATGAACACATCATCTACACGCTATGTTTTGGCTTGGTGTGACTGGCCACAGATGGGTCAGGCTCACTATGATCTTTGATAACTAAACGAAGCACAAATGGAATGCTCTCAATTGGTATCCTCCGTCACAATGATCACTGGATCAGCCCTCTACACACACATTCGGTTAGATGACTGATGTTTCAGCATGAAACTTCTCCACTGATTAGACACCACACTGTAAGTGTAGAGCTCGTCCCGTGAGACGTTTGTGTCCATAACCCATAATGGTAATCGCAGAACTCTATTCAGGTGTGTGAATGAATGACAGCAATAAAACCACGTTGGTGTGTTTATACGTAGATAATATATGCGTGGTCAATTGACCAAATTGTGCAACTGTAGTCGATGAGTACTGCTATACATGATTCCATCTCATTTCCATACCCCAATTGGATCACGTGAATGAAGAAGCAAACCACTGGAGCTGACTATTAAAATCACTATGATCTATAAGTTGGGATAAGACAACGGGAATAGTTGACTTTCAGATCGAGATAAGTATCTGACATCTTGTTCAGACAGTTAATCATATACAGAGTTGGGCGCACACCTTCTCAGAATGATACCATAATAGAGTATGTTTTACGGTTCTTCTTCCGTGAACTATGCACAACGCGAAATGGCAGTGCGTAATGAGAGTGACCTGGAACGGTTTCCTCAGTGGAGGAAGTTCAGCCGATCAAACTACACACACATGCTGCTGCAGACAGAAATGTGACCGGCTGGAGTCAACCAATAAAAAATGGTGACCACTTGCTTTGTCCATGCACATAAAGTTCAAATCACTGAGCTGTTCGATGCCAGGTCGTGGAACGTAGCAACAAACTGGTCAATCAAAACACAAAAACGCTTGTTTCCCAACACTGTTCCTTGATAAAAATAATGCAGATTTTTCTGATAAACTGATATCGTTTAGTGCATCTCAAACCATTGTTGTTCTGGTTTTTTTATTCACTAGTCCAAGCAAGTGACAAGGACATGATAGTATCGTGAATTGAATGAAGTGTATAATAAAGTTCGCCACGATTAACTGATTTTCTGGTTTTGTGATGTTCTTTACAATACCGATCTATTAAAAGAATTTCAGGATGCGATTTCCAAATTGCCAACTCACTTCGCTTACGAATATACACTATCATGCAAATAACTATTTACAGATATTGTTGAAATTCCGATGGTCACCTCTGTAGAAATACACGTATCACATATTCTTTTCGAACCAGTTTGTGATCAAGTCGTAACTTGGGTAATTGAACCAGAAGCTTCTTGAGACCAGATCCATATTCGTCCTATTTAGTTGTTGTGTTCAACAAAGTTTTAATTTCTCCTGACTTTCAACTTTCCATTGACCATACGTGGAACATTGTGACTGGCTAAAAAATATGACTTGTGACCCTAACTTGCAGTAATGGACCGGTAGAGATCGGGAGAAATCTCACTGAAATTTGAACTCTACAATGTGCTCTTGTAATCCATCTAATTCACCTCCTGTTTCTGTTTTTATGTGTCTTTCATGAAATGCTTATGAAAACTTTCTCACCCACACTTCCGTGCAAATTGGTATGTAAAATTTATTGTCCATTTGTTAGCAATTTTCCGTATGAAGCCTCTTTAATGAACCAACCGTATTCTGTTAATTGATAGAACATAAATGAAGTCTTCAAATGAAAACTACTCGAGGAACCAGTGACTCGAGCTAGTGAAACAAACGTCATTATCTTACCCAAGTTGACTATCTGGAGAACAGACTAGACATATTTCACACTTGTGAATGTCATGCAAAGGTTGTGCACAACCGTTTCAAAATGGAGTGACGAACCACATCGTTTCAGCACCGAACCTGAACACATGGGTGATTCAACAGTTCTGGATTGATACGCATTTCCCCACTGTATGCATTACATCAATAATACCTCGCACAACTGCAATGTGAATGTTACTGATGCACCATCATTCCCCCAGGTCATCAAACGGCCTTAAAGCTATGAAGGCTATTTCTAGAAACGAGATATCCTTTTAAATGCTGATTCACAGTGAGGGACTTGGTTGAATTGAACATATAAGTGACCACAGTTTTTGCATTCGAATGGACTTTTTGGCTGATTCACATTACTTACTAGTAATTGAAGTATTAGTTAGCTAATTCAATTATTTTTGAGTTCAAACTAATGAAAATTCTTAATCGTGATGTTGCCAACTGAAGCTAACAGTAAATTTGCAACGGTGCATCACGATAAGATCAAATATTCTTAGTATTCTCCACAGTAGAATGTATCTAGGTTTTCGTATACGCTCATCTATAGGATCATTGACACTGTGGTTAATATTGCCGTCTCAGAAGAACGTAGAAAGTAGCAAAGATATATACCATCTGTATGTTGTAAAAAGCGCAAAACTCAAATTCAATGCTTTTCTGAAGGGAGCAAGCTGAAAGTCTACGAGAATGTCAAATTATGGCTCTTATATTTGTACAGATCATTGTAAACACTTCTTATTGTTTGTCAACCATTCCAACCACACCAAGCTCTCGTTATGACAGCATGATTAATTCTGACAATGAAGAGTTGCAGTTGGAAGATGAGAATATCTGTCGTTTTGCGTTACATACAGTATTTTCATCTGTTAAAAATTTCCGTAATATTTTTTATATTTTATTGCTCGCCTTCCACTGAATTTCTTTTATTGATACCATAAAGTTATCTTTTTTTCATTCGAATGCCCTACCATTCAAACAAACGATTAACAAATGGCTAACAAATGGCTTAGTACAACATTTTCACGACAAACCAACGTGTTACTCGGAGCCACAGTGAACAAACAAAATCTCCCTTTCCGCAACACTTACTGTTTTGGGAAATGTTGCAAAGGGCTTGTGGATTTAATAATGTTACGGCTGTAAAAATACTCTCTGTTTCCACTGGTTCACGTGACCAGTAACGATTCCGTGAACCCTACTAAGCAGAAAATTCTATCTCCGGATCCAGACCAGAACAGTTCAAATTTACCAGTTTACCGAGACTTTATTATGATTATGGATTTTTCCGGTTTATTGTTCAAAGCCCGATATGACTAACTCGACGAACACTTATACTTCTCATGACGTTGATGCAGTGTCCGGCAGTACGAGAAAACTCTCAACAAAGAAACCTTCAAACACGACACACGTGGCCTCATGGTTATTTGAAAAAGCATCCGTGACTCCAGAAGTGAGCATATCTTTCCATTCTGTGAGTAAATCTCCACCTGTAGTAGAATCCATCTTCACACCAAACCTCGATATAAGCTCACATAAACCCCTGGTACACCGTTACTACGTTTGCAGGTTTCAAAGAAACACAAGATAGAAGTCGAGATATGAGGGATTTAACAAACAGACGTCACTTATGAGGGGGGTAACAAAGGAAAACAACAAAACCCAAAACAAACTGCTATCTCAGAAGCCTCAGCTTCAGAACCTATTTTTTGTCTAGTTCTCAATCTTTTGCTGATACTACTACTACATACTACTAATCTGTTGTCATAAGTGATGTCATTGACCGGAATAGATTGGCTTTTATTGGATTAATTCTACCATGATAGCCTTAACTCAATTGATTTGTCCGTTTCGACCACCTGACCCTATGTGCGACTGAAAGTTTGAATGTGATGATATTTCTATCAAACTTAATGTGAAGCTACTGATTTGGTGCCAAACTTGTTCGTCTCCAGATCGAAACCCACAGTGTTGACTAAACAGTTAAACGACAGTGTGGTGCGTCTGTCCATGATTTGTAAACCCCATCCGATTGATAGAATTTTAGAACTGCTCAGTTTGGCACATAAAACCGAACTGCCCAGAGATATTGTCAGTGAACAAGCAATGAAGCAGGTGACGTTTGTTCTATAAATATGAAGAACTCTAATAAACTTTTCCCATACTCAAAAACAACTTCTGGAATTTTTAAATGAATGTAAAACACACCTCCGGTTCTCTTTTCAGCAAGTGCTGTAAACGTTTCAAGTTAGCAGTGTTGCCATGAACTTGAAAGTTACTAGTAGAAGTCTTGGTTCCATTCTGAATAAGATCCCAAAATCTTTATGGCCGATACAAAGTCAGCCAGACCGTCCAGGATTTTCACTAGTTCAACATGAAAAGTATCGAAAACAGGCAAGCGTTAGCCAACACCCTGTTCACATGTGCTACATATAACCGTTCACTGGACAAGTTAGCCATGTGACTTCGGCTACGCATGACTAGGTTTGTGTGAGATGGACACCCGCTACAACACATCAACCGGCACAGTCAATTGTGGAGACTAAATATCAAAAACCTCCGCAGTTAGAATGGAGGACATTCGAGTTTGATAATAATTCTTGAATTACAAAACCTATGGTCTCATTTACTAACCGAAGTTACGGATGGACTAAATTTGTAGGCATCTGCAGAGTGCACCCTATCGTTGATTAAGGAAAACGACGCAAGGTTTTCTGTTCGAAATGTGTTTATCAGTTTGTGACTAACTTCAGGGAAGTTACGTCAGTTCACCACCGAGATGAAAGATTTAGTAGAAACGGTTCCGACCTTAACTCATTCGTCTCAAGTGGTTGTTACCTTCCAGTTTTGACTGCCTGTCTGGCATCAACCACAGGTCACCGGATTAACCTCATCAAATGATTGAAGATTACGCAACTACGTCGTAATCCATGCTTCATGCGTGTCGATGACGCGGCCACAAGCAACCGACTGAAGCCAATAGGATGTATGAAGAGAAAAGTGATCATAAATCACAGGCCACGATAAGTCTTCCGAGCCCTTTTCCAGTTCGGATTCTATGCCAGTCGTGTAGCCATTGTCTTCTAGACCAACTGGGCAGCAGTCTGCGTACAACCGTTGCAATTCCCTGATAATTCTCCTGAAAAAATAAGAGACAACAGGTATGCTGTGTGCTAACGAAAAATTCCATTGACAGTCAAACCCTCCACAAAGGAATGAGTTGATTTAGTCATGACAATGCTTGTCCTGGGGGGAACATCACAAGCCGTCGGAAACTAGTATCTAAATCTCACCCGAGAAGCAAGCTGTGTTGTGGCACAGTCTCTTTGCTAACCGCCCACCGTTCAACAACTCTCGTAGGGTTGTATTGAGTTGACTAATCAAAAAGATACTAGCAAATTTAGTCCGCACTGACTCTAATTCTACTGCCAATCAGTGAGCTGACTTCTAAAGGTGCGAGGATTCTGTGTGGCCCACTAATATGTAACTGGCCTATTCACACCCGACTATCCGTTAACACACCAAGGTGACACTTTATACCTAAATATAAGCTACATTCGTACAAAGCCACTGGAGCACTAATATCGGAGGACACGAGTGGTAGATTTTGGAGCTAGAACTACGATCGAGTAAACAGCCGGCTTCGGCGAGTTCAGAATGAGCGATATATGATCTTGGCCGTCCACCTACTTTGCACAACTTCAGGGCTTATCATTGTGGATGCTGTGATAGTGACAGTTGTCTCGTGTTTTTTGGAACAATCAGCCCTACTGCTCAAGTGCCGACCGCTTTGTTCAGAGAAAGTGTCAATACGTCCGTTCATCGGCTCGATCCTCAACGTGCGACCGCTTTCATCCCCAGGTTTGGATTTTCAATTAAAAAGGTAAGTATAATTCTCCCGACCGCTTCAGAATTATTGGGAATGTGGGAGGGCTTCTTAGAGTAATCTTAGTAAATGCACTACCGAGCAATACAATGGGACAGATAACGTACTTGATTATCTGGTCTGCGGGGGCTTCTGAGTGAGAGGTACAGTTCTGTCACTGGACGCTGTTTCCTATCTTTCGTAGGGTGTGCTTCAATTGTAAACTCTTGATCGATTTGGAACAGATTAAGAAGGATCATTTGGGAAAACAATCAACCGAATTAATGTGAAGTGCACTTTATAAGTAGACGGTCATCGGACGAAGGTACGCATTTCTTTGAACTCTCACGGTTGACGAAATGCCATTTCTGTGTACAGTTGTTTTTGATAACTGTTTGTGGGCTATCGCGGGTTCACCACTATACTTATGATAATAACAGCCAAGATGACATTCGCATTCTTTTGGAAAAACTTAAACTCGTGGTTGATTCATAGTTGAAACATGTGATTTTGAATCAGTGAGAAGAACTAGATATGTACTGATGGGGTAGTAATGAATGTCTGGACCCGCGGCTAGCAAGTACCTCAAAGGCAAACCTATATACCGGTGAACTTTCACAGCGTGACTCATTGCAACTTCTCTAGGCAGAACATGATTGACACATTTCTTGTGATTGGAACCAGTGATTACTCCTGAACCATGTTGCCTGACCTCGTCATTACACAATCCGACCTAAACCTGATGATCGACGAGAAAGATAGCACTAGACTTCCCTTTCTAGATGTATATCTTTGCTTTGTCAATCACAGTGGTATCTTCAGAGGTCACATAGTTGTGAGACTTCTCGGACGAGTCAGCATACCCGTTTTGTTCCCCAGAAATATGAAAGTATTTGGGTTTGTTATTATTCAACTAGAACAAGAAGGATAAGTTTAACGGATACAGCTTAGGATGAATTCAACCGAGGCTAAGTAGCTATGGACTTTCAAATTCAATGTTCGGTGTCTACTTCAAGGCTGAATATGTAACCAAGCTTTCAAGACGGTTTGTTCAGATTCTGTTCAACTTTTTACATACCCTCGTATCTGTTGTTGTCAGGTACTATATGATTAAGAGTTCATTTCACATATTATGAGCCTGTACTTTCACCCTTCAGATATTTTTGCTGGAATAAGGTATTTTTTAACTCGACAATAGTTTCATTTTTACAAACTTAACTTTCACTGACTTTCATTATTAGGCCAGGTTTATCCGTATGTTCACGTCGATTCGAATGTTCCGGGGCACCAAATTCCAAAAGCGTTCGAATCCATCAAAGAAAATGCTGATGTTGTTACTAATGTCACGTCATTGCTGTGATACTCCACAGGTTGCATTGCTACGACGTAAGTCCTCTTCAAACCCTCTTCTCTATGCTTTGAGCACATCGATTGATCTTGTTCTGCCTCGTTACTTATAATTCTGTGTCACGCAAATTACGTACTCGGGATGAACAGTCTAGTAAGAATTCTTCACGCTTCTGACATCTAACCAACGTATTAATCACATTTTGCTTCTCTTGGCAATGTTACGAGCGCACAGAGTCGCCACTAGCTAGCTGTCAGTCTAACACATAGTTGTTTTCCTCAAACTCGTCATAATATGATGTGTCCAGAATTTTTCAGAATGTCAGACGCTCAAACAATATTCCCTTACTCCCCGTTTGACTTGTGTATATGGTTCAACATATCTCTGGTTTGTTCGCAATTCAAAGAAATAAACATCTCACCTACGTAAAATTTAAATCTCTATTCTGCTTCCAATTTGACTACGTCGCGTTTATTCAACTGACGTGAAAATTTGACAAATAACCAAAATGGCACATTTGTTTTGACATTTCTCCGCTGATCAGCGGCTTCTTATATGTCAAATGTGGATAGCATAATTTTAAAACTTCAAGTTATCAAACAAATGACAGTTTGACGAACACAATCTCTGGAATATCCCTTCAGACGTTCACATACACACAAATCTCAAAACAGATATTGGTCGCATAAAAACACCACTGTCCATTTTGCAGTTGGCTAGTCACACAAATACCCAAATGTTGTTACGTATAAACGTAACCGAGTGAACGTAATTCTAACGAAATTACTATGTTCGACAGTGGCATTGCTAGGCTCCAGTATAAACTGTCTGAGAAATCCAGCCAGGGCATTCGATCCTCTGGAGCGTTTGGTGGGTTCTACACAAGATAGTTGAACAAAGATGAAATATTCGAGCTCCTGGAGTGGCTTTCTAGCTCAGGCGGTGGAGCGCTTGTCTTGTTTGGACATGCTGTTTCTGTCGCTGATTCGAATCACGCTGAAGCCCTGCTTTTTCCAACTAGGTCTCAGAAAAACCATCACATCTGCCCACCTACTCACTGGCAATATTAATATGGGAATCAAAAATAATGTTTACTCCGAATTCAGCAACAATTCACCAAGTTGACGGTACGACAGATTCAGCAATTGAAGAAACTCCGTCTGAACCGATTAGCTTCTAGGCACACAGTAGATGACTTTGAAGGACCGGATTGGCTTTTCATGGTGAATGTGCTCAGCAAAAAGAATAAATGGATTTGGGACTATTTTTGGATGACCGATACATTCCTCAGTTAATTAAAACCGATCCAAAAGCGCCATCGAACAACTACTGAAGCACTTACAATCAGACTATGCAGTCGGTCGCTTTGTCTAGCACACCTCTGTTCAGTCGCTGAGTATCTCATAGCTCCAAACCGACGCATCACATGTGAAGATAACACGGATACCCGTGTGTTGACACACACGGAACATTGTGATGTAGTTAATCTAGATTACCGACATATTTCACAAATATCACCTGACTGTGATTTTCTGACTGGAAACTCATCCCATATTCTGAGTAGTAGTGATGTTAGAACATCCGGTTAATAAGGACAAAACATGAGTGTCATCCACGACTGGTAAGAAGATCGGCCAGTAGACATTATAAACTTTGTACCTCATGACAGTCGAGCGATCGTTGTATCAAATTTTGAAATTAAATGTACGGAGACCAAGGGATAAACAATGTGGACAACATAGCTGGTCTTATTTAAGCGACCGAGGAGAGTTAGGCAAAATCTCAACATTTCCAACTACTTCCTTTATTCATTCTGATGAATTCGATAAAGGAAATTCACTATTTTGAAATAATCAGCATCTATTTTAAAATTTGTGGGCGTGTAATTTACGAATTCGTTAAATGCCAGTAGCCTTAGCCTGTCCGTAGTTTTACAGATACGCAAATTTCTGTTGAGACCAAGTAAACCACATTTGGATTGGAACTTCGTTGAGTCACTAGTGTTTCTACACTCTGTTCACCTAACCTGCACGTCACGACTGCCGAGGGATTTTCCGATTTGAACTCCCACTAGAATTATTTTTGAATCGAATTCCAAGATTTCATATCACACCCGTCACCGAGACTCTATCGTACAGGCACTTGGCCAAGCACATTTGCACGTACTTTAGCCACTAGCTATTGCCACGCTCACATCCACTTCGCCAGTCTGTTAAAAGAACTTCTTGTGGGAGCCTTGTGATGTGCATCGGTATTAATCTATCCATTATTGCCTCACCACATGGTTTATTCGAATTGTTGAAACCTTATTCTTCAATCTATTCATGAGAATAGGTTGTGTGAAATCCAAATTTATCTCGACTTTTTAGTAGGAAGTGGTTTGGCGCACCAATGAAACATCGAAAATTTTGAAACCATCTCAAACTCTGACTTCTTTTGGAAAGAAACTAAGTGTTCTTTCAGGTTATATGCTCTCACCATTCAGCTCAGAATCTGCGCTGAAACCTAGAACTTTCGCACTGAGATTTTATCTACTCAGACCTCCCATAACGTATTCAACATACATCGAAAGATTATTAAGTGATCAGTTTGGTTGGTCTACCCCAGTACTGTCCTCATCTTTTATGGTTGGTCCACCTCCTAAAATGATTTTTTGATCAACCCCCTTGTAAGTATATGCATGATGAAATCTGGGTGAAAAATCTCATTGGAATACTTGTCGTTTTATGTGCGGTGAAACTGGTTGGGCTTTATAACAAGTGAATATGTCTGTTAGGTTGATTGGTTCAACTTTAAAATTTAGCCGTTCCTTACGTTCCCAATGTAAATGACACCTGAGACGCAGAGTACAAAGGCTTGGTGAATCCGGCTAAAATCGAACAAGTTTTAATGTGTGTACATTATAACACTCAGCAATGAAGCATAACAGTATATGAAATTCTGTTCCACTTTGATGTATTCAGTTTGACATGCACTATTTGGACACAATACTTAGAATGCGGTAACGTTTCAATCCTTTTCAGTAACAAACAGTGAAGGCAAACACTGGTTCATTCAGTCAAAACATCCACTGGTCTGCACAGAAAATATTGTGATTCGAAAAATCTCTCACCGCAACAGTAAAGTAGGATGTCTTAAATGAAGAAAGTTTACCGGAAAAAAGAAACGAACACGGCAACGTTAGACGATTAGACTGGAAATGACCTAGACGTAGGCAGGTCATTGAATGAAGCACGTTGCGTTGTCGGACAGTGTTTTCGATCAGCAATTTGCGTGATCACAAGGTTTCCAGGCCAGCAAGCAACACCCACCCACTTACCTTATTAAACAGACTACTCAGTTATTCCACAATCATGATGTTGCTTGACCGCCACCCAGTTTTACCCCGCTAGTGGTATCCCAAGTATATAGCGCCCAATGCAGAAAATGTTCATCTGACATGCGGAGTACACGGTCCGACTATTATAGACTTTGCAAACTGATTAGTTGGTCAACTGACAATATTTCCCAAATATTCGAAAGCGAGTGATGGTGAACGGTTGCGCTGCTCATATGGTATATGAACTTACGTCCATTTTAATATACTAGTGTGCTCTTTATACATGAAGTGTGTAAGCTAACTACAGCACATCTAGAATAAACTAGGGCAGTGCCAGTGATCACTATGTGTTTGACTGTTTTGTATGTTCGCTCATCGGAACAACAGGATGGAAAAGCAATGTTAAACAGCTTTTTTCTTCCACACAGTGAGGGAAATCCTACAGTGGGTTCCAGCCACATGGGTAGGAATCAGCGGTTGCTAAACATCTGCTCCGCTCTTCAGCATTCTTAATCCTAGTCGTTTTTGGTTTAAGACTGAATTCTTGCTCTCCCATTCTGTTAATGTCACTTGCATGACCGAAGCTGTCACTGTAAAAGCTCAAATATCCCTCAGAGTAAACGGTCATCCACTCACCATCCACGAGTGTTGAATTACCTCCCAATGGCGACAAGATAAATTTAATGTAGGCTGTTTTCAACAAAATTCCGTAAAGGTTAGACTGTGCATTTTGCTGTAAGCCTGACCGGACTACATTCAAACTTGACCTCCATTAAAGATTTGATGAGCACAGGAAGTGTAATGTCGGATCTCTGCGATTCAAGTGACAACGACACCGCTGAATGACTTAAAAATTAGGATAAAACTTTGAAACCAAATAATTCGCAACAATACTGGCAACAATAGTGCATCGTGATCAAACTCACCCAGGAAACAGAGGCGGTAAGAAACCACAAACAATATGCACAACAATTCACCACATGAATGTATACTCTGGCAAAAAAGCATAGCACTTTTAGGTCTCTACTAACTGCGACTGGTGAATTTTACCCACAGTTTTTTCTCAGGGCTTCATTTTCCAGACGACTAAACTAAACTGAAGGCAATATACAGTCAACCGTAGCGTTTGCTTTCAGGCACATGTTTCACACACCCTCTTTCGAAAATAAGTACCAGGATTGAACTTCAATCTTGATAAAGCCTAAACAGTTGAAAATGCATGTACAGTTAGCCAAATGCGTGATCGATTTGTAACCGCTCACCTGTTCATGTGTTTGTCTCGAATGATTAGAACTTTTATCTGGCAGACTTAGAAGGCTATATTGTAGTTGCTCCCCTTAGACTTTCTTGCACATATGATGTATTTTAGCTTATCTCCACCTAATTTTACATATGGGTGTTTGCACTCTGGTTTTCTGGGGTCTACTGCTGTAACTACTGGCAAAGATGGAGACGTGCGTTAAACTTTCATAATCACCGTGAGGAACTTTCCTTGAGACCATTATGCAAAAATGAATGCAATTCGCTCTACAAAATTGAAAAAACCTTCTCTTTTCAGACGCTTTTTGTGTGTTACTAGGCCCTAGTTCAAAACTGTTTTTATCTCCGAAACTTGATTATTATGTCTTCTGGCGTTATTAGTGAGGTGGATCGAGGGAACTCAGTGGTTTGTACACTGTAACGTGCAACCGAAACCAGCGAGCGCGCACGGATTGAATTTGAGTTGTGTGACGGGGCGTGCTGCTGTGTTGTCGGTGCCGTTTTAGCTTTCGTTTGTGTAAGTCGTGTGCATGGCTTACTGGGCCTTCGGCTCATGTTTGTTCGTATTGTTTCTCTTTTCAGAACTGTTGTTCGAACCCCTGCTTTGGAAGAGCGCTGTCCCCTGGTGCGTCCACGTTGCCCGAAGTTTGGTCCGTGAAGTCACGGGCATCCAGAGTAGAGTCGGCTGGCCTGCATGTTACAACACCTAACTGATCCACGAAGTTATCAAGTGGACATAATTAGGATCAAGCACTCTACCACATCTAACACAGATGATAGTTGGAGTAATCTTGGTTACGTTTCATTTTATTTTTCAATTAAAAAACTTTCCCAGAACCTTCTATTACTCCTTTGCAGTCCCAGGAGGGGCCAATAACTCGACTCTCAACAGCTGCCAGTCCAGTTTTACCTGAGGCTCACTTCTACCGATGGATACATCTGATGCAGTCTGGATAATTAATTGCTTCAAACTACATGATATGTCCCATTAGACACCATTCACATTAATTCCCATATGTGTTTCAGTTTGTGCATCTGGGCATCTGGTTGTCGTCTAACTAACCTTCCTCGTATCATCATCAGATGGCGCAAGAAAGGGAGTTGCCACTCTTAGAATGGTTAAGCGCACTTTCCCCCTATTAGACAAGAAAGAGTTTCAAACACTTTACGAGGTTTATGTAAGATCGCTCCTCGAGTATGCGAATCCGGTCGTGTATACTGACCTGAAGAAAGACACATTAGCTATTGAGCAGGCCTAAGCAATGTCACTAATGAGTCTCGACTTGAAATTCCTGATTTTTACCCACTTGAATTTCAAAGACTCCGCGGTGATTTAATACTCATACACTTTTTTAGAGTAGGTCTCGTAGAACAGTTCTTCTTTGTGGCGAATGACGACGGCCAGCGAAGACATTACAGGAAGTTTTCAAGATTCGCCCTTGGACCTTTCTAAGGTATCAGTTCTTTTCTTACAGGTTTATTAACCATTGGAACAGCTTTCCTCCTGAGACCGTCAGCGGCACTTCTAGGGCCCGTTTCAAAGCATTGCTTGCTTCTCATTTACCTACAATTTCACTATGCGGGTAACCTCATTCTGTTCTCCGTACTCACTGTAGTCGCCAATAACGGTGCTACATCCCGTTTACAATGGTCACCTTTAAGGCTAGCAGACGCTCGCTGAAACTGATAAAGAAAAAACGACTAAATCAGTGTAACTTGGACCTCTGCCTCGAACCCGTGTATCAGTCACTGAAATAGCTAAAATGCAAGGTTCCCACGAATCAACCACTTCCAAATTGCGTGCCACGGTCGATTTCCACACTACACGGCGACCATGCGACGTTGGGTATTGGGACGGCTTCGGGTCATCACGAGGAGCGGTTGGTCAGCGTCCGAAGATGTAACATATCGTTAGACTGTGACAGGGGACCAACGGTGTCGACGTACAAGTGTGGCAAACGAGATAAAATTGGGGAATATCGGCCAATCGAGGCCGATAAGTGACGGTGAGTTTTAGCCTGTTAATAAGCTAAACAAACGCGCGCCAAGTTTCTGAAGTCGTTCTGCACACCGGGCAAAAAGTACCTATAGGTAATGAGTCTGGCCGTCGCCTCGATGCAGTGATGGGCGATATTGTGTAGTGTATGGAACACACGCCATCGGAGAGCAGTAGGAACCACTGAACGCTGATGTTCATTAGAGGTCGCGAAAAGAGTATTGCATGCAGATGCTGACAGAGGCTGATCTGTCAGACGTAGAGCAGATTGTTGGCAGGAATTCACCGATTCACTGGTTGACTTACGGGTTCAAAATCAAAGAAGATTGCATCTGAGATGAGGCCATTGTCTTTGGCCTCCATCAGAATACCCATGATAATGAGCATGTTTTTTATGCACTACCGGTTAGGAAGAAAGCCATGCTGGGTGGAAGAAAAAGAAGATGGTTCGATAAGAAGTGATTGGGGATGGTACGCTTTAATGGGCACTCCATTATCTCGCGCTGAATGCTAGTGAGGCTGATTGGCCGCTAGCTAGCCGGAGAGTGCCGGTCGCCCGCTTTAAATATGGGTGTGATCGTCAATCTCTCCATGCAACAGGGAGAATGTCAGTCTGCAGTGTCTGTTTAAACAGCTTCTAAGGGGGTTCTGTCAGCCCTGCAGCTGCTTCTTTGAGTAGTTTTGGATTGATCTCTTCAGGACCCATAGCACTGTACGAACTAACCTTGAACAAAAGGTCTTCAACATCTAGTACGAAAAACTCAGCGGTAACGAATGGTTGCCGGAAGTTCTGCAACGGTAGGACAGAATGTCAGCTCGGTGGTGCGAAGTTATAGACTGCCGAGTAGTAGTACTCCCTGAGTGACTCGGCTACAACTATGAAGTCAGATGAAGTCTGCTCGTTGGGCAGCAGCAAAAACAGGTGGATACACTTTGACAACACTGTTTTTGTATAACCACAGCTCACCATCCGGCTATGAATGGGGTAGTTGGATTTTTTATCAATGACTGACAGCAGATCTCAGTGCGGTCGTCTTCATTCACGGGACATAAGCCTTCCCAATAGTGCTACTTGTTATCTGCGAGACCCTGAAAGTCGACCGCCAGATGTCCGGCTCCGACAATATTTTCCACTAACCACTAGGTTTGCTTACCTGTCCACCGCCAAATACCACCTCAAGCCCAACACACCTTCCTTTTGAAAGCCAGTCGCCCACGTGAGCCGTGTTCGTTCAACAGACGTCTGATGATAAACGCGTGAGGTGTTTAATCTACACGCTTTCCATCAGTATACATTAGTCTTCTTACCCGCGGGTGAGCATCGACACCCTATCCAGCGTCCTCAGGAAACGCATTTCAAAGTGCTTCGAAGAGAGGACAGTGTGTAAATCGTAGATCGGAAAGACAAACGGGAAACCGTTTCGATCGAAAGCCCAAAACCCATCTACTGTGGTTTCTCTGATGCGACCCCTCATTCAATTTCCTCCTCTTGCACCAGGCAGGTCCAAGTTTGCTGACGCCCTATTCAGCAGCTCGGATCAGTCCATCCCCGACCTCTTCGAACCTACGCCCTCTTCATTGACTACTACCCCTTCTGGACGCAGAGTTCGCTGGCCGGTGCCTTTTGTAGATCGGCAGGAAAGTACGTATCAACATAATGGTAAAAAATTCTCAAAACAACAAGAATGTGAGTGCGTTTGTTCATTTCACTTGTTCAAACTGTCATCATCTTCGCGCAGTTCCGTTTAGTATGTCATTTATCTATGTTTCCGTACTCTGCCAATCTTGCTCTATTTACTGGAGCATGTTTTGTCCGAAGTCGGCATGACGCATGTGGCACCATCAACCGTGATCATCCTCGATTCCGCACTTGATATCATTCGCGAACCCTCTGTAGACACCTAATCCCGAAGATTCAATTTTTCAATTGCTTTGAAAGCTTTAAGAGAGTGCTTGAGTTGGAGCTCGCTGCCGCATCCGAGAAATGTTATACCAATCGTAGGCTCATTGGACATCCCTTCTCATGCTAAGTGTGGCTAGCCCCAGCTGTTCTCATGAAGATCGAAGGGTTTTCTCCCGGTAATCTTCTAGGCGGAAATCTGTAAACATGTGAAGATCTCGTCGGCCTATCTGTCTTACAAGTTGCAAAATAGTTCCTAAAATCGCAGTTGCATATTGCAGCTAGACTATCAGTGTCGTGACCGCGAAAGACGCTTGGTCTGCGAAGCTGCTTTCAGCATGAAATCCCGCACAGGTTACACCAAAGCATATGACCATGGAAGTTTGCACTCATTGGGATGGCTGACGCGTATTCACGCACATTGAGCAACAGTACATTGTAATCCGGCCTGGTGGAACGTTCCCACACGGTACGCACACACCATTCCAATAGTCGCTTCTTGTCCCTCATCTTCCTCGTGTTGAGACCTGTTCTTTAGTTCCCGACAGCACGCACTACACTGTTCACAGTCGAGTATACATGGCATGCAACAACTTCTCTACTGAGGTCACCTGACTACTCTGCACCTGATAATGAATTATTTCTCATGGACTCACGGTTGCCTCCCAACTCACTGATCTTCTCCTGGTCCATTGCACGGTCGTTTTGGCGCTAACCCTTGTTTCTGAGTAGCTTCGAAACGTCAGAGTCCAAACTTCAGACTCAGTGCCTACGGTTTATTAATTGTGAATAAGCAGTATTAATGAAAACGTTGGAATACACTAACCAAGTCTCAAAAGTACTAGTTTGGTGATGAAAAAATCTCCAGCATTTTTGCCATAAAACCAGTGGTTGTGCTAGCCCACATTTTCAAGTATGATGGGTGCGTTCATTGCAATTTTTGAGATGAAATACGTCATCCCGTCACCGAATCAGACAACCATACAATGTTTACATTGTATATCAACAAGATTACCAACTTATGTGACAGTGAAAAATGTATGACAACGCTTCCACCTTGTCCTTACTACATTTATACTATTTCTCCTGCGGAAATTCCACCAGGTATTAGCCGGCAAAACGCTGTTTCTATAAAGGGCTGAAAATGACGTTGTCATACGACCACTTTCACCGTCGTTGTGAATGAAACGGCATAAAGGTAAGGTATTACATTCCACTTTATCACTAAAATTCTTAGAAGTTAATTCTGTTCACCCTATTGCATTGTTTTCAACTGGATTTAGGTCGCGTGACGTTCAAACAAAACAGCATACGAGAAATGATTAACGCAAGCTGCTCGCTTACCACTGCGGGGTGTATTTTGCAGTTAATCAATATTTGATGTGTAGAACGCCAGTTATCTATCGCGGTGGAAACAAGTATTCTGATCAACATGACAATCAACGGAGTCAAAGGTGGTAAGTAACGTGTACCCCGAACGCTCCAAACACAAACTTCCCATCACTTCCCGCATGTGTCCGTTCTCCGCGTTTTGCATGGTGAAAGACAATCGAAATGAGCAGCTACTAATGTGATCACACACTGTATTCTCAGACGTCGTCCATAGCTTAAGTCGATCGAGTGGAGCAACTGTTAGTGTGAATTTTTTTAATTCAATGAATTTAGTCTGGAAGTACTTACCATCCAGTTGTCATCAGTTGGTGGTTTTCTGTTCAGTGCAATTCGTGTTCAAAACAATTTTTCGTGGTGTCATACGTTCGCTGTCCACGGAAGTTGGCGGAAAGTGTTCAGTTCTTTTTTATTAGATCGTATGTCAGAACTACCTTCTGTTATAATATGATGTGAGTCGTAAGTTCCACCACTAAGAGAGGTGCTTATATTTGAGCAGGTATGCACATTTATGCTCCCCAAAATAACGGCAGACGAGTTGGTTAGCTACCACAACAGATTAATCTTGATCCTTCGAGCTGGTAGTATGTGTCGCTTGATGACTGCTTCACCAGAAACCACATGAATTCTTGACGGCTGCTGCACTCCACTTTCATTGTATCCGAATTATTATTGAGATATGTAGCTGTAAGCAGCATAGGAATACTTTGAGGATAAGAATTCCCCCTTCAAGTGTGTCAAGCTCCACTTTACCTGTATACGAAGTGTTAACGCAGCACTCCTCAACACTTGTGTATTCCTGTTGTAGTATGCATTCCAAACTTATTACCTGAAAAAGTTTGGCGTCCACCATCGACCTGTATCTTACCTTTAACTATATTTTCATATTTTCTGCACATTTCTAGACTCAATAAGTGTAATCCGTCCCACCATTACCTTGACTTTGTTGTTTCAGCCAACCTAAATTGTGATCTTTCTCGGTTACCCCGTGGTGGTATGTTTGGACATTCAGTTATTTTACAGGTGAGGTGAGAGGAAGCTCTTATTTTGTACGTTTGCCTCAGTATCGAAAAGACGATTCTTGACCACCGTTTAACGCGCTTCGGACTCCTATCACGGCTCCTCTTATCAAAACTTCTCAACTGTGCTGATGGTCTACACACTGTGCGTAAATCTGTGGTAAACTCGAACCTGTTCTGACGGATCGAATAACCGGGGGGAAATGCATACGGTTCACATTCGTGAGATCCTGCTCGCGTGAAGAAATAGTCACTAGCACCGGACCCCAGTTTCGCAGTGCGTGATTCAAAAACATTTCCACCAGAATGTTGTGCCATGTACCCTGTTTTAATTCCTAAGGATGTCACTAAGCACCTCAACCTCGCTGTGAAAACTTTCATTAGAGCTGTAACGTGTACGTTTTCTGAGTCAGCAGTTCCCACGTACATGAAATAGGAACCGGGAGCGGAGTGAAAATACGTGGGAATAGGTGATCTAGTGTATAGTATGCAAAAGTAACAGTATGTAACACCAACAAGCAATAATATTCGTGGGACTGAGGATTCGGAGGTCGTACCTGTGCGCCCCGGAAGTGTGAATGAGGCCAGTTGGGCGCGTTCTCCCAAAACCGTATAGATGAGTGAAAACGATCGAATATAACAAGCTTCACCAACGAACATACATGTTATTTTTGAAGATATTTCACACATCGTGTAGCGTATCGAGTGTGCCTTTCGCATTTCCTCCAGAAACTTCTTACGGACACGCCTCCGACTTAAATGTGGGTCATTAGTGATCCGTCACGATCGGCCCCGTCCTGACCGTGACGTACCAGCTGACATGTGGCCAGCTTGTGGTTGGCGCTGCAATTCCAAAACACCGACGGTGTAATACCATTACTCACAACAGTGCCCAGCGAGATCATACTCAAATGCCCCCTACCGCGGTGCCACAATGAATGGAAGGGTTGTTCAAGGGTTGACAGTTTGAAGTAGCGTGAATAGAAAGCACACAGGGAGCAAATGTGATGTTTGCCTTTCACAGTGCGATCAAGCCGGATGTTACTCCTGGACGTTCAGCGGTTCTTCGGGCAACTCTTATTCTACTCACAACGTCTGTTGGTAGGTTGGGTCTAAAATAGTTCGGACTGTAATGCACCAATTGTCTATAAATTTTAAACCTAATGAGCGACCGATCTTGCGCCTTGACATAAGAAAGTTATTGCAAACAGGATAGAAGAAAATAACGGCAGAACTCGATATTGCATCCACCACACTTACAATTTTAGGGATTAACAGTTGAACTGAATGCAGCTCAATGTTACAATCTCTTAATGAACGTAATAAACGTGAATGGAGCCAGGATGCATACAACCAACAGCCCAGCAATGAGAATTAAGGAAGGAAAAACTACGCGCGAAAACGATATAACGTTTAGTAATACATTCAGATTGACGTTCGTGCGAGAGGTGAATTATCGCCCGCGTAACTCTATTGGTTAAGTTAGTCTTCGCAAGTAAGGCTCAAGGTCTCTACCAGGAAAATTTCGAGTGTAAAAAGAAGAAGCGTAGATGAGAGTTAAGAAAGTAAAAGTTTTCTACGCAACATAATCGTCCACCACTCAACACAGGCGGCGACTTTGATACCCGCTGTCAAAACCGGCATGGTTTTTTAACACTTTGGCAGCTGTGGATTAATTATGCATCGTGGCCGGGCTCCCTTGCCCCTGAACTTCACTCGCTGCCGGTGCCACTATTTTCACTCTCTTCGAGGAGACATAGATCTCACTTCTTCCCTGATTGTGCAGCCGTTTGTTCTCAAATACACCTTGCGAACGTGATTGCCGGCGCCCCTCGCTAACCTACTTACCACGGCCCTGGACCATATGCTTACGGGTGAATGGCCTCTAATCATCAGAACAAAATCACCTCAAGTACCGTCCAATCTTGCTCCACTGGTTGCACGTCTGGACGAAGGGCAGGAACCCCTGATACACCTCTTTTAAAACACACTGACCGGGTGTTGAGCCCGCTTTCATCCTTTCGTGTACCTTCCTAGCAGTATCATGTGAGTATACTGCAGGCCCATGTTTTTTTTGTGGGAGCTGCAGATAATTTGGTCTAAAAAGCGGAGGACCATCCGGAGAATCGTAGACTGCAAACAAAGGCCCGCCATCCAGAATTCTTCAGATCTCGATTAAGTGAGTGTAGGGAGCCCCACCCTACACCACCTGTTGCCGTATGACGTCCTGCATGACTGACTAAACTGTGCGAATCATGCGCTTCCATGTGTCACCACAACGACTGGGAGCAGGTGACAAAAATGCCAGTCGGTAACTCGAACCTCCAGGGTCCGGCGGTCCTTGTTATACTCGCGGTTGAGCACTTTGCCCCTTATCTCTGATTCCGTGTCCAAGAAGTTGGACCTGTCATCGCTGCACACAACTTCTGGTAAATCCCGATGACCAGGGAACCTCATTAGAGCCATTAAAAACCAGCCCGCTGACATCGATTGCGCCACTTTCAGATGCATAGTTCTTGTCCTTAACCAAGTGAAGAGACAGTGAAATCTTTTACAACTGCCTCCCCAATCCGAAATTCCAGAGGTCCGAAATAATCCACACCGTAGGCTGTAAATGGGACTCCATCGAGAGTTGTGCGATCAATGGGAAGGGGAGCCATCACTTGTTCTCAGGTTTTGTTGAAAAACCTTCGCACTCCACACATTTTAGCGGCGCGCGGTGCGCACTGGCAACGCCCTTGAAAATTCAAAACGTCATTTGGGTGGACGATAAGACGCTGCTAGCTCCTATGTGACCTTCGATCTCATGGCAGTGTGATGCAACTATATCCTTAACAACCCCAATGGACGGCAGTATCAGCATTCGAGTGCAGTGAGATAGCCCGATTGAAAACCATTCACTGAAACACGGGACACCGTTTATTTTGACAGGTTTGAGTCGGGCGATTACACCTCGTCGGTATTCGGAATGCTCTTCACAATTCTCACTAGAGACGCCCTGATGCTCCAGTCGAAACAGATTTACGGGCTCTATCCAGTTCCGACTTATGTAAGGAACCCATTATAATGAGACAATATCGACCATCCGTCGGCGGAATAAAATTTCTTCGGACGCATTAACCATGATGTCTTACAGAGTAGGATGTACCAGTGGGAATATCGCGAAGCGAACATCACGTATCATTGCATGCTACCCACGCTGGCTACTGTCAACACCGCCCACAACTTAGCTTGAAGCTGTGTTGGGCAGCTTGTCGAGTGGCCACGAGTTTTCAAGTCCTCACAGATAACTACGTGTGTATTTCCTGAGAAAAGGCACTGCAGGTTTATTGACGCAAGAGTTACTTATCACCAAAAGATAATGANAGGGCGGAGTGGGTGAAAGAGGATCGTACAGGCACCTGTGGTGTCGACATGATTGGAATGGTCCACCGTGCCAGGTGCATCACGAATGAACACGTCTGTTTCACGAGGTCACTTTGCGTTTCGGATTGTACGGTGAATAGGTCGCAGGACATCGGACCACGTTGAGGAAACACATACAAAGTGTCGATGCGGTAATTAGCGCGGACAAACGGAATGTGTCAGTTATGAATGTCCTGTCCAAAGTGACATCTACAGGTTCCTCGCGAAGCAACGTCCACCGGGTCTAACTCGGAAGGAACGTGTCGCCATTAACAGCCCTGTATATAGTCACGAACTAGTTGGAGACCGTTAGGTACAACGGTCTGGTCTGGTAGGAAAGTCCTTTATCTAGTAAAGTTGGACATTTCTGAGACATCCACCGGTTATCAAGAGGGCTCACACTGTCAGATAACCACAACAAGCCATCCTTGAGCGTAGCAGTGGACTCTACATTGCAGAATTTAGCCACCTGGTTAAACAGATCGCCGTTGACAAACTCCATGTCAAACATTCGCTAAACCAATCGTTCTGGCTCAGCACTCCTTCAGCAGCGAACTGCAGCCTTGCACTTTTTTCAGTGAAATAGGGCCTCGCATAGACCAACTCAATATGGTCTTTACAGCATATGGCTGATGCCTGCCCCCTGTCTAATGATCTATTACCAAACGCGCCTCCGGCACACAGCATTCTATCAGTAAGCCGACCTCATCTTCTCTCAACGATATGATAGACAGACCGGCCAAATGAGGCCAGTGCCGAAAGTCCTTCGTGGATATGCTCACCCGGAAGACCCTCGGAAGCAAAGGCTTTATCAGCCCCGACCCTACTACCACCACCTAAAGACTCAAATTTCAACCTCAGCTATTGGAATTTGAACGTATCTGTCCTAGTAAATGTGCGAACGTTGAGCATCCGTTTGCTAGATGGCAGCCCTAATCGCCCAACTGGAATGATATTCGTGAGTGTGGTATCCAAGCTTTTATCTAAAGGGGCATACGTCTCAACCGTTCCGACTGCCCCAATCAACCCGACAGGCAGGAATCCAGGAAGAACCCCCTAATCATGCGAAGGTTTGGCTCCACAGTTTAACTTCCTCACGCGTCTGCGTGTATCAGAGTGTGATGTCGCCCCCACGCAAATGTTATGAATACCGTACATGAGCTCTGTACGAGTTAGAAGCAGGCGGAAAGCGTCGGTTACGTCTTCTCAGGACCGCACGTCGCCCCTCTACTGACATGCATTTAAATTGACGGCACGTCGGCAAACCCTGATCGCCGTCACACACTGTGCTCTGGTGCGATAAATTTATCGTTCCGATGGCGGCTGAGACACGGGGTATTCGCTGAGAATCCTCAAGGGAGCGACCGGTCCTGTCTCCGCTGGTGCGGCCCTGGACCGATTGAGCGATATGTTGACCATACATATCATTGGAAACCGAAATTCTCTTTCCGTAAACCCAGGCAACTCATTGGATGAGGTCTTCCGACCAATGTTTGACAGAGCCAGTTACCTGTACATAATTCTCTTGCATGAGGCGATAGAGACCATCAACGATACCCAGAAGGTTGACTGGACAGTATAAGTCAGTTGGGATAGTTCAGTTGAGACAACGTCAGCTGACATCCATTCGCTCGAGTGGTTAAACGCTGAAGGCCCACAGATGTTTCCTATGGTTAGCCTCGAGCTGTTGAACACTCCCTGGTGACAGGCCGAACAATTTCGTGGGGTCTCATAGAAGTCGTTGCCTACATACCTGCTTGTTAAAAAACGCTATGTTCGATAATAGTTCTGGCCCGACAGCAATTATGTAGTTCACCGATGTTGTGTTTCAGGTTCAAAACAAGTTAGAAAGGCCATTTGGGCGAGAAAAAATATTACAAGTTTGTCGTGGAGTACTAAGATGTGTTCCTCAGGGAAAGGATAGATATTTTATCGGGTATTTTGATTAGGTTGCAATAGAAAAAATCGACCTCATCTTTTGTTGGAAAAATGCTCCGCTTTTTTTCGATGAATGCATTATATTGGCCCTTGTGGTTGATTTTGCGTTCTGAAAATACCTCCATCGGAATTTCCATGGTGGAATACACAAGCCCATCTCGTAAACCGCTCACTTGTGTATGTTGCGGGAGATATGAATGAATTCGTAATTCTCTACCACATCGTGTTTGCACTGCATTACACAGCAAACATAAGGGTAAATTCGAATACCACCACGTTTGTGACTTAGTTACCTAGCTGAATTATGTGACCAGTTCTGGGCGAACGATGCACACTTTAGTAGAAGTGTAGTCGTCCAGCGATGGAATGTTATTAACTTCAGACCAAATCGATGACCCGTGGTCTGACAACAGTCACTTTTAAATTAGGCCGATTGTTCCTATTGCAGCGTTATCAATATGCTCGATAAAATCTCTATACATATCCTGAGAAACACGTCTTAGTACCCCACGAAAAACTTGTAATATTTTTTCCGCACCCAAATGGCCGTTCCCAAATCGTTTTGAAATTGGAACAACATACCTGTAAAATATACAACTGCTAAGGAATTTCAAGGGGAACCGATGAAAGAGTTTGATCAGGATTTTTGGTGGGCCCACACTGATAACTAATTTGCGCATATATTCCTCTGTAGAACCGTCTTGGAACCTACAAACGTGAGGTGTATATGACAAGCTAGCCACGAAAACACTTGTATTAGTCCTCTCGGATGGCCCTTCAGTCTCACTGAACACAGATTTTTATTCAACATCCTGCGAAATTCTAGCTGTGCCTCCATAAACTTTAGCTCCCCTACTTCAAGAGGCTTGTCGCCTGTCACCGGATATCGCCAAATTGAACACCAACGTATAGCTAAAGCAAATTTGCGGAGCTTGGATGCACCCTCTGCCTTCTCTGATGTGACTACCGCCGTCCCTACGGCTACTTGTGGGCATGGTCTCTGCTTGGCCTAAAAGGCACCAAGCATACCGCCATCATATGAAACACCATTCTCAGACACATCCCTGCGAACATTAAGAAATTATTTGGAATAAAAGGCAGTAGACGAATAATAAACCGGGGTAGAAGTGCTGAAAACATTGAACGATGCCTAAATTTCATCACTGTGGGTCAGCTGTGGATCAGCAGTCAGTTGTCGTAGACAAGGAACGTGAACATCCTTCGCAGACAGAGGTGCAGAAGGAATGAACAACAATAGGGTTGTCCTTGGGTAAGCTTCAGGTGATTAGTAACCGGGAGAATGCTTACGCTCATCACCTGTATTAAGGTCGATCCGTTTGGCCACTGAAAGTGCGAGTCGATAACATTCCACTAATTAGTAGTTAGATCTAATCTCCACGAAAGTGGGTTTACTTGGCACTGCTAATCCCTGACGGCCAACGGTTCTTCGGGGAACGTACAGTCTCCTTGCAACATTTGTCGATAAGCTGGGTTCAGAATGGTTGTCTAGAGTACACCGAACTCCTATGAATTCCGAACCCACTGGTCGACTGGTTCGAATCCGAAGGGTGGGTATTTTATTGGTAAGTTGCCAGTGCGCAGAAAAACTATTCAAAATATTAAAAAAATAAATTTGAAACATGGCAACAAACTTCGGTGTCAAATCCACCAAATTTATATGTTCTAAAACCAACATTTAAAGTGAACACCACCAAATACAGTATGTCACGTAATGACACGGTGGTAGAGCGCAAGTTAAACCAACGTACACATTACCAGAGGTCCATCAGTGGGAATTAATGACAAACAAACTGCGTGCAAAACAAGCCTTGACAAATTAACGACATCGGGCTTTGCTAATACATCCAAATTAAAGCTCATAGGAGGAATGATTTGTTGCATGTAATTCAATTGGTCTTGGCAACCCATGCACGAGAGGTCAGCAATCGCTACCAAGAAAATTTTCGAATGCAAGTAGTAGGGCGTCAAACGAAAAGGGACTAAATGAAGACAGGGTGTATGGTCACCGACTTTCTGCCGAACACAAGGCAATCTCCGGTCATTCAACGCAGTCAGCCACCCTAACACAAGGTGTCACAGACTAAATTAAACCCTACAACGTCATGCTTGGAACAAAAGACACTTGTGGTCACCAAAAATGGACAAATTACCGCGTAATCAGTCTCAGCTTGTGGTTGCTGACGAGACGCTCCACGAGGAGGACAGGAGATTGTTCGAAAACTATGTAGAGACCGAGATTCAGGAACAAGTGGAAAACAAGGCGAAATAGTTCCTGTGTCGTTTGAATCCAATCAAGCTGCAGGCTGAGTTTCCAGTAGAACCCGAGCGGCATGTTCACGATTTTTCCTCTATAACGCTAGGCCGTAATATGTTGAAGGTACTATCATTAGGCCCAAAATTTTACCATCCGAAGTCCAAGTGTGAACGCTTAGACACAGAGGTTCAGTTTGAAAACTTACATCCGCAACTAAATGGACCCGTCCCTTCATCAGACTTTAATGCTGAACACTGCACGTCCATCCTGGTGAACGTTTGATACACTTATCTGCATATCAAGATGCCTAGGTGCAGCATATTGCAAGTATGAACACCTGAACGCCATGACAGAGTTGCAATCCGGACAGAATATTTTAATCAGAAAGCCTGACGAGGGACCACGAATAGTTGTACTCCACAAAACTGACTACCTGACCAAGATGTCATCGATGCTGTCAGATAACTCAAAGTTCCAGAAAACGGAAAGTGAGGGAGACCAAACGACTGCATCAGAGAAAAGCTTATCCAAATTCCTCCGCCAAATGAGGCAAGCAGACGTTGTCGATGCTTCAACTTTCGAACGTATCAGGCATACGGGAACGGTTATTTCACGTTTGTACGTTCTTCCCAAAGTTCACAAAGACGCACTGCCATTAAGACAGATCCTAGACATGTACAGTTCGCCGTACCATGCTTTGGCAAAATGGCTAGTGGATATATTGGAACTGATTAAATCAGGACTGACTCCTTTTAGCCTAAAGGACAGTTTCGATTTTGTAGACTCAATCGATTCATTGAATATCGAGAACGACATGTTGTCTTTGGATGTAACTCCTCTATTCAGCTGTGTTTCACTGTAAGAAATTATTGACTATCTCTGCACCCACACCGAGAACAATAAAATTTATGTGAGAATTGCAAGGGAAAAATTGCGAGAATTACTATTGTTTTGCACCTGTAACGTTCAATTTCAATTTAGTGGAGAGTTATATAGGCAGAAGGATGTGTTCATCTCTAGGTCTGCTGCTCGCAGATATATTTATGGCTGAACTGGAGACCACTAAACTCTTAAAGCGCTGTGTTGATGATATATTTTGTCTCGTTCCAAACGATGATGATCCCCAGGTCATACTAAATGAGTACAACAGAGCACATCGGAATATGAAGTTCACTGTCGAGTTAGAACAGGATAACAAACTCTCATTCCTAGATGTCGCGTTGCTCTGTCTACCAAAGGGGACAATTCAAGGATCTATTCGTAGGAGGAAAACACGGGTGGGTCAATACACGCATTTTCACAGTCTTGCCCCTTTGGAGTACAAGAGAAATTGGGTCCACTGTCTGTTGAACACAGCGCAAAAGATCTGTACACCGTACATTCTCCAGGAAGAGGTGAGA